>MU784594.1:50175-61093 GCA_026770625.1 Nicotiana glauca
GGGACTGGAGCGGACCACGCAGAAATGTTGCGCGGCCGCGGAGGTCATTTGGTCTTCAATTCTGCTCCTGGAACTGTGGAACGCGGACCGCACAATTATGTCACCCGACCGCGTTGGCTAAGTGATGCGGACCGCACAGGAATGGTACACGACTGCGTAGCAGGGCATCATCAAAATCATAGCTCTCTGAACCTTAGCCACACGGACCGCACTGATTTGGTTTGCGGCCGCGTGGGCTCTTGCCTTGAATAATTAGGTCTCAGGACCTTCATTATCGCGGACCGCGTGGGAAGGAGTGCGGACCGCGCAGTTTGACATTAAGTTTGCATGGTCTCTGGACTTTCCTATGCGGCCGCGTGGCAAAGCAGTGCGGACCGTGCAGGGTGATCTTGAGCTGCCTTAGCCTCTAAACTTCTTCTGCGCGGCCGCACATCATATTATTGCGGTCCGCGCAGGTGATCTTGTTCCCCCCTTCAGTTGTCTTTTGACACTTGTCAGATTTCACTCCTTTTGAGCTGATATTTGATATTTGTTATCTTGTCGCTCAAACCTGCAATCAAGTGCAATTTTGTAAGCATTTTAGGACTAATATATGGCAATTGATGCACAAAGCTCAGGTAAGAATGGGTATAAAACATGTAGAAATCACCGTTATCACAGATTCCTTTGTAAAGGCACACGCTGGAGCCATTAAAGCCGCTACAAGAAAGTCGGACCACTTCAAGGTAAGAGATAAAGACAACGAAATGCTCAGGGAATTCGTATCTCGATTCCAAATGGAACAGATGGATTAACCACGGGTCACCGACGAGTGGGCTATCCAATAATTTACTCAAGGTCTCAATGCACAGAGTTCCATAGCTTTACAACAGTTAAACCAATATTTGATCGAATATCCAGCTGCCACTTGGGCCGATATGCATAATCGGTATCGGTCGAAGATCAGAGTGGAGGATTATCAACTGGGGGATCCAACCGTTTCGGTTTATCCTAACGGGTCTGTGATAGAGTTAAAAGGGACTTTGACCGGGAACCACAATCGAACAGAGATTGATACTAGCCATACAGTAGAGATAGGAGAAATAATGAGCGTGGATGCAGCCCCGTTCAGAATGATAGAAGGAATGATCGAGGACAGAGCTCCCGAGGACTCATGAGCAAGAGCGGTTTCTATAGGGATGCCGGATCCAAAGAAGCACCTCGATTATCAGAATATAACTTCAACGTATATGCTTCCGCCATAGTATCGTCCATTGGACATATTAAAGATACTAGGTGTCCTTGACCTCTACAGACCGATCTGGCCCAAATAAATCCAAACCAAGTATGAAAGTATCATGGTATCCATGGCCATAAAATAGAATATTGCAGACAACCAAGGAAGGAAGTAGCCCGATTGTTCAACGAGGGGCAGCTTCGAGAATTCTTAAGTGATCGGGCCAAGAACCACTTCAAAAATAGAGATTCAAACAGATAGGACGAGCAAGAAGAGCCACAACACGTGATTTGCATGATCCTTGGAGGGGCTGATATTCCTCAAGGACATGTATTTAAACGCACCAGGGTGACGATCACAAGGTAAAAGCAAACACGGGACTACTTACCGGAAGAAACTTTATCTTTCAACGATGAAGATGCATAAAGTATCGAACAACCTCATAACGAAGCACTGGTAATATCTGTCCTTATGAATAAAATTCAAGTTAAACGTGTTTTGATTGATCTAGGTAGCTCGACCAACATTATTTGATTGAGGGTCGTAGAAAAACTCGGCCTACAAGATCAAATTATGCCTACAGCCCGAGTACTTAACTCCTTCAACATGGCAAGCGAAACCACCAAAGGTGGGATTATTTTGCCAGTGAACATAGCCGGGACCATCCAGGAAACAAAGTTCCATGTAATTGAGGGTGACATGAGGTACAACACCCTGCTCGGAAGGCCTTGGATCCATAACATGAGGGAAGTACCCTCGAACCTTCACCAAGTTCTGAAGTTCCCGACATATGAGGGAGTTAAAACAGAGTATGGGGAGTAACCCACTGCTAAGGAGATGTTTGTAATCGATGAAATGATACAAGTATCAGCACTTTCTTCAGTAAAGAGATCGCATTCAAAAGGAAAATAAGAGGCCAAATAGAAACCACAAACACCAGCCTCGATCCAACCGAAGAAGCGGGAGACTAACGAGGATGACGACTATGGAATACCTCGATCCTTCATAATTCCCGATGATTCCGATACCACTAAGTCAACAGTCGAAGAGCTGGAACAAGTCACACCGGCCGAACATCAGCCTGAACGAAAGGTATACTTGGGCATGTGGATAATCCTCGAGCTCAGGAAAAAACTTATTCATTTCCTTATAGCTAACATGGATTGCTTTACTTGGTCCCACCTCGATATGACAGGGATCCCACAAGAAATTACCACTCGCAAGCTGAGCTTGGATCCTAAATTTTGCCCGGTAAAGCAAAAAAGAAGGCCCTAGTCCAAGATTAAACATGCCTTCATCAAGGATGAGGTAACCAAACTTCTCAAAATAGGACCTATTCGGGAAGTAAAGTATACAGAATGACTATAAAACGTAGTGGTATTCCCTAAGAAGGGAAACAAACTTAGAATGTGTGTAGATTATAAAAGCTTAAATAAGGCAAATCCCAAGGATTCTTTTCCTTTGCCTAACATCTATCGTATGATCGATGCCACGGCTGGCCACGAGACTCTCAGTTTTCTCGATGCCTATTGCGGGTACAACCAAATACAAATAAATACGGAGGACCAGGAAAAGACTTCGTTCATAGTATGGCATCTACAGTTATAATGTAATGGCATTCGGACTACAAATTTCTGGTGCAACCTATCAACGCCTAGTAAATCGAATGTTTGAAGAACAAATAGGAAAATCTAAGGAAGTTTATATTGTTGACATGATAGTTAAGTCCTTGCAAGTAGAGGGGAATTTAAAGCATTTACAAGAGACCTTCGATATACTGAGGAAGTACAATATGAAGCTCAAGCTAGAAAAGTGCTTGTTCAGGGTTGGCTTGGGTAAGTTTCTTGTTTTCATGGTGTCCAATCGAGGGATCGATATCAACCCCGATAAAATCAAAGCTATCAAGGATATCATGATCGTAGATAATGTAAAGGCCGTGCAAAGTCTAACGAGCTGCATAGCCACCCTAGGACGATTCATTTTGAGGTCCTCATACAGGAGTCATCGATTCCTCTCACTGCTTAAGAAGAAGAGTAATTTTGCATAGACTCTGGAATGCCAGCAGGCCCTGGAGGAACTAAAGAGGTATCTATCGAGACCACCGCTACTTCATTCCCCGAAAGTGGACGAATAACTTAATTTGTACTTGGTAGTCTCGGAGATAGCGATAAGTAGAGTCCTGGTACGAGAAGAACAAGGTACGCGATTTCCTGTCTATTATGTTAGTCGGACCTTAGGTAAGGTCGAGACTAGATATACACTTATAAAAATTAGTGTTTTCTTTAATAAGCGCCTCTAGGATACTAAAACCATATTTCCAATGTCATCCAATATGTGTTGTGACAACTTATCCTCTTCAAAATATTTTGCACAAACCCGAACTGTCACGTCAATTGGCCAAATGGGCCGTCGAAATCAGTTGGTACAATATTGAGTATTGACCCTAAACTCCCATCAAATCTCAAATCTTGGCAGACTTCATTGCTGACTTTACGCCAGCCCTCGTACTTGAGGTTGAAAAAGAATTGCTGATGAAATCGGGTACATTTCGGGAGTATGGACCCTCTTTACGGACGATGCTTCGAATGTGAAGGGGTCTGGACTAGGCATCATGCTAAAAGTACCCATGGGTAATTTAGTTAGAATGTATATCAGAACCACAAAATTGACGAACAATGAGGCAGATATGAGGCCATGATTGCAGGTCTCGAACTAGCTAAAAGTTTGGGAGAGAAGGTCATAGAGGCCAAATGTGATTCCCTCCTCGTGGTAAACCAAGTTAACAAGACTTCTGAAGTCCGAGAAGACCAAATGAAAAGGTACTTGGATAAACTACAGATGACTCTACATCAATTTAAGGAATGGACTTTGCAACTTGTACCTCGAGAATAGAACAGCGAGGACGATGCTCTTGCAATCTAGGTTCATCAGTCGAATACGACGAACTCAACTCGGGGACTGTCGTCCAACTCATGAGGTCGGTGATCAAAGAAGGTCACGCTAAAATAAACTCCATCAGTTTGACCTGAGATTGGAGAAACAAGTACATAGAATACTTAAAGAACGGAAAACTCCCATCGAGTCCAAATGATTCAAGAGCTCTACACACAAAGGCAACACGATTCACTTTGTCCGAAGATAGAACATTGTTTAGAAGGATGTTCGATGGACCATTAGCAATATATTTGGGGTCGGGAGATACCGATTACGTCCTACAGGAAGTTCACAAAGGCACTTGTGGAAATCATTTCGGTGCCGAATCGTTGGTCCACAAAGTAATCAGAGCAGGATACTACAAGATAATTCAGAACCTTAAGAAGAGATTGAAGGGAAATGGAGAGAGATACTCCCCGAGGTTCTACGAGTGTACCGCACAACATCTCCAGTACCAGAGCAACGACATACTCATTAGTTTATGGCGCTGAAGCTTTATTCCCAGTCGAAGTTGGAGAACCCAACATCAGATTTCGATATGCAATAGAAAAGTCAAATAACGAGGCCATGAATAAAAGCCTAGAATTTTTGGATGAAAGACGTGAAGCCGCTCTCGTCCAATTGGCCGCTTAAAAACAACAAATTGAAAGGTACTACAATCGAAGAGCTAATATTTGACATTTTAACATTGGGGACTTCCGAATAAAGGGAAAATGGGTCAGAACTGGGAAGGACCGTACCAAGTCCTCGAAATCATCAAAAAAGGATCTTACAAGCTTGGCACAATGAACGACAAACAACTACCGAGCGACTGGAACATATCGTACCTGAAATGATATTACTACGACCCTTTCCATTTTCATTTATATTTTAAACTAACTCCTGCATGTGTTTGATCAGAATCAACGATGGACTCCTCAACACGAAACCTTTAGGTCTGAAAGCATGCGTTGTACTCTTTTTCACTTAGACCGGTCTTGTCCCAAATGGGTTTTCCAACGAGGTTTTTAATGAGGCAACCATTGATCGTGCTAACTTAGAACAAGTAAACAGTACCCGAGGCTTCTTTACAATCAACCTCAAATACTGGGGGGCATTACCCTTGAATGTCCATTTTGTTACGAGGAAATTACTTCATGGAATCAGGGCCTCGATAGGAAAACTAGTAAGGGCCAAACGGTCAAAAGAACCGTGCCCGCGTAGTTTTGCTCGAGCCCTGGCACATAACAAGTATACATGTATAATTAATTATAAAGAGAAGTATTTTTCCTTACCAATATCTCATGCCTTACAAAAATTTTCTACTTTGCAATTTCATACTCTCGATCTATTATGTAAGCAGGCTCAAGGGCAGAGAATAACCAGAGTTCAGATAATTACCCCCATTCTCGGGGACTCCGGTCCGAAAAATAAATGAGAACGAATCATTAAAACTTTGAGATCATAAGACCTTTTTGGAAACTCTCGATCTTTATAGACCACGGCCTCCCCACTTGGGGACTGACACTTCGGGCAAGCTTAAAGCAAAACGGGAAAATAAGCCCAAGGGGAAAATCCCAAACTAAAGAGGCTACGACAAATTAACACAGTGCAGAGATGTCCAAATTCTATAACAAAATAGGCCTTGAAATTCTTTCCTAAAATCGGTTAAAAGGACTACGCCCAGCAAAATCGTAAAAGGCTTCGATAATATCAATCCTCGAAACCTCTAATGAGCATAAACTGTTCGAACTTTTGAACAATTCCTTACTTTATGCTAAGGCATTACAACCTTTGTGAACATGAATAATAAACAAAGGGAAAACTTTGAGATCCGAAAAGTGTAGGAAAGCCTTATATTTGATTATACTGTAGCACCCCGGAAATTTTCGAAGTGCTTAAGCATTATTAAGAAAGTTGATGTGTGCTAATTATATTATTTTGTGTGAAAATGAGGAATATTAATATGATGGATATCAATTGGATATGATAATAAGTGTACGAGGTATATTATAAGTGATGTGGGGTCTAAGGATAGACCTAAGTCCAAGTCAAGTTGGAAATTACATGATAGACTAAAGTTCCAAATGAGTAAGCACATGACCTAATTTTGGATGAGCATATATATATATATATATATATATATATATATATATATAAGGATTTATGTGGATTATAACCTATAAAATGAAAGGTATTTGAGTCTAGTTTCTAACGCTTCAAACCGTTCATCATTTGGACATTCCTACAAGAAGTTAGGACAAATTATCAAAGGCTGGCGGAGGAGTCTGCGGATGTGAAGCATCCGGGGACGCGTCCGAAAGAATGGCTGGCAGTGAAGTGCTTCCATAGCATCCAAGTCTGCATTCGAAACCCATAAATCTAGGTCTATAAATACCAATTCAGGGGAGAGAATATTTTGAGTATTGGGGGTTAGGGTTCTTGAGGTGAATGGGCGATTTTAAGCTCAAATCAAGTCCAATCGACCAAGGTAAGTTGTTAATGTTGTTTTGAGTTGATTCTTACTCAATATACATGATTTCTAACATCATTCATGCATCCAAATGCTAGATTTCATCATTAAATCTTCAAAAACGCTAAAATTACCAAGGTTGTAACTTTTCAAGATTGAACTACCAGATGTAATTTCAATGCTTCAAACTCGTTTATTATGAGTAGTTAGAAGTATTTGAAGAATTTGTTACAAGTTTAAATGGTTGAAAGATTGGATTATAAATCTCTAGTTCATGGTATGAATAGTACTTTTGAAAAAATAAGAGAGAAGATGAATGGTAATCTTGGCTATTGAATTTATGAATATAATGAACCCATGGAATTATTTGTTAGCAAAATATGGAAGCGATTAACTAAGTAATCACACGAATTGAATATTTTCCAAGTGTTGATTATGGAAGAGGATGAATACTAACTTGGTGGCAGTGGGCAATTGATGTAGTATCATTAACGACTTCAAATGAGTATTAAAATATAAGTATGAAGTTGAATAGTCTAACTTGTAAATCTATTTGGCGATTTGAGTTGTTGGAAGGTTGTAGCCAACTTACGAGTCATATATGGATGTTAATCAATATCTTAGGTCATATTTTGATATAATTAGGATATATAATTATAGATATTGACATGTTGGTGATGTTGAACATTTTAATCAACGTTAGGATGATGGATGAGGATTGAAAGCTTGTGAATGTTAATAAAGCGAAAGCGAGGTACGTTGATTAAAACTTACTCTTCTTGAGGTATTTTATCTAAAAGCATATTTCGAGTTAATACCTAAGTTGTTGCAAATGTGCTTTCGTGTTTGAGGGACAAACAAGTACGGATGTCTCCATATACTAGAATATTATGTTGCATATGTAGTGTCATGCGATATTATAAAAATTTATTTTAAATCGTGTTGGAAAAATGACACTCAAAGTAAATATTATAAGTTTTTATCAAAACTTACGTATTGACAAGAGTATACATATTTGAGTGCTAAAGATAAGTCTTTATGGACAGTATTTCTTTTGAAAATTAATGAACATAATAACACTTGTGGTATCTTTTAAAGATTGATATTAAATCGCTAAAGGATTTAGCATGTAAAAGGTTATTTATTTAATTTTTGTTCAAATGACTTAGATTTTTCTATAAATGTTATGAGTTGATAATAATAGATCCTTTAATGCTACTATGCTATGAATCTAATTTTGAAGTATTAAACGTGTTGGGAGTTACTTGTGTTCAACGAGATTGACTTCGGATATACTGTGTTCGTTGTTGTGAAACTACACGTGCCGGTAAGCGTATATGGCCACTTTGTGGTATAGACTACGGCAGAGTGCTCTCCCTCGAGAGAGTACTATTTTGTACTATTATTAGCATGGCTGAGTCGATTTTTACAGCATTACGATGAGAAGATCTGAGCAAGTAGGGTATATGATACTTGCTGCTAGGTACATAACTTAGTACACACTTCTTATGTCGGTAATGGTATAGTACCCCAGTGAGAGGTAAGGATGATTTTCTTATTTTTTAGGCCTGAGGAGCCGAAAGTGATTTTAATGACTTAAAATAAATGAAATGATTTTGTATGATTTTATCTAAAATCTTGGATTGGTGTAAATATTTAAAAGTTTATATTGTGGGTTATATTTTACATGGCTTTTATTCAAAATGACAAGGTTCATAAATTGATAGAATTTCTTATCCTTATATTTCAAATATTGGTGCATTATTTTTATAAAGTTTGTCCCCAAAAATTAAGTTAGAGAGAGTTTATGACACTTATTGAGTACCGCTGTGGTGTACTCAGCCCTTAGGGCTCCCCTCCAGGCCCCTGCTTACTTTACATGTTTCAGGATGAGTATGATACGTGAAACGCGGTCAGCACTAGGATGACTCTCTTCCTGAAGTATATGGTGAGGCGCCATTCCTACTTCGTGGTAGCTACCGTGTTGTTTTTCTTAATTTATGAAAGTCCGGTATTGGCCCAAGTGCTTAATTCTATTCTTTAGTATAGAGGCTTCATAGATAGTTGTGAAAGGTTGTAGTAACGGGGTTGTAACGACATACATTAAAATATAATTATTTTACTAAGTCTCATTGTTATTATCATGAAAGGTGTTATGTGTGATTTTGAATTGGAAAATAATTTATCATTTAACTTAATAATGTATGTAATTTTCGAGGAGTTTCCGCAGTTAAATTGGTTTTCATAGATATGATTTAGGTGCAAAATATAGGTTGGTTCACTCGGGTCGGGTAGTGTGCCGGGTGTCATTCACATTGATTTGGATCGTGACAAACTTGGTATCAGAGAACTAAGTTATAAGTCGAGTCCTAGGATGTTTATGGAGACATGTCAAGTAAAGTCCCTCTTATTAGTGTGTTGCCGGCCATACTTATATCGGGGAGGTTATAATGACATCTTGAGTGTTTCACTTTCTTGACACTCAAGATCGTGCGTTCGTGCCTGAAGTGAGAGTACAGATTCTCGATCGTATTAATTACCTGTTGTGGAAGATATAGAAGTGACAAGAATAAAGCTCAAGGTTCAAGTCATAATACAAGATGTTTTGGCTAATAGCTAGAAAGTGTCAAATTTGTTCAAAATGGAAAGATAAGTTGAGAATAGATTGAGACTAATACAATCAACACGTATGACTTGGTGAATAAGAATCATAAGTCTAATAGTGAAAAATTATGGAAGAAAATAAGGTGATGACGTCAGTTAGTATGTCAGAATGGTGTCTGACTTATAAAGAATCTTACTAAATGATACGAATGAGGGCACTTATGTTAGACCCTAGATTTTAATTCAAGGTTGTTGGTCAATATATTGGAACGACTGTTTACTATGGTGATCACCATTAACGAGTTTAGCAAAGGGAAAAAAATAAATATTATAAATGAAGATATTGCATCTTAAATTATCATGACAAGATATAGAGAGGTGATATGGATCTAATTGATAAGTGAATCTGAATCAGTCAAGTTTTTGGTAATTATAATATGACTCCTAAGAAGTATGACATAGTTAAGACATTGTCAATAATGACCAAAGTCACCTTCTCAAAAGAAAAAGAAAAAGGCTTTCTTGATCATCTGAAAAGGGAATGTTACAAGATGAGGGAGATGCCCCTTAATTGTACTTTACATCGGGTTTCTGCTAAGAATGATTGGTTATCATCATATGATGGTGTCATATGTAATAGAAGTGGCATACAAGAAATAAAGTACCATGTGTAAGTATGAGTTGAGGATAGACGAAGCATGCCATATGTAAAAGATGCACATGCCAACCTTGAGTTCCTCCGGATGGTGAATGTGATACAAATAAAAGTCAATCTCTACTTATGCATACCAAGGTATGCGAGGATAAAGTATGTGAATTTAAAATGGATAAGCGTGAAAATATTAAGGCATGAGATGCACAAAAGGCATAATCTTGGAGGTTATAATAAATAATATAGGTTGTTAGAGAAGAAGAAAAAAAATAATGTGGAATGATAATCTTGAGTTTTTCTAGTGGAGGTATGTCTTATTTTATTATGTTGAAAAGATGAAAATTTAAAAATTTCCAAGAATAATCTCAAAGCAACTCTATATATGCCCAATAATGAAAGAGCAGTTAACTTGTGAGTGAACGAATCCTTATAATTCAAGAAGAATAAATATTAAAATGGCTCATGGACTATGTTAAAATTGTTGGAAAGTTATACATATAATGTGTGTCACACTTCCTTTTTCTTACACCCCCAGAATAGGGTATAATAAAGGGAGTTTTTCTAATTAAAGGACAATCGAAACAAGATTCATTTTATTAAAGTTTCAGAGTCGCCACTTAGGATATTTATGGTGTCCTAAGTCACCGATTTAGAATTCCGAATCGAGGAAAGGGTTGACTCTGTATTACAGTCCGCGAACCAGAAATCCGGGTAAGGAATTCTGTTAACCCGGGAGAAGGGGTTAGGCATTCCCGAGTTCCGTGGTTCTAGCATGATCGCTCAACTGCTATATTTGGCTGAAATCTGATTTTAATATATGTCATCCTATAGTGTATTTTTTAGAATTATTTACCGCTTTTAATTAAATTTTAAATAATGTTGAACGTCGTTTAAAACATGTCTTTAGATCGCGTTACATGAAATGCACCCGCAATCCTAAACATATTTTATTCAACATTTTGGGATTTGGATTTGGGTCACATGAAATGTACACCCGAATTTAAGAAGGTAAAATTATTAAATAACGCGCCTAAAGCAACTAACGCGTTGTTAACTTTGC
>MU784597.1:13837-39936 GCA_026770625.1 Nicotiana glauca
GCTTCTTTTCATTTCTTTTAAATCACTCGCCTCAATTATTTGACCCCTTCCCTTTACTTGTGTATCTCTTCTTTAATCACAAACCGCTTCGTTCCAAATTTCAGCTCTTTTAAATCCTTTTTGTGCTTTCTTATTTGTAACGGTTATGTGAAAGATTCTCGTATTTGCAATGCTTGCTTGTCTACTTATTTGCTTGCATTTAAAGTCACAATTGTAGCATGGCCGGGAACCACACTAGTGGATCTTGAGGGGTGCCTAACACCTTCCCCTCGAGATAATTTCTAGCCCTTACCCAAACTCTGGTTTTCATCTAAAATTCTTTCTCAAAGTGTCCTAATGCACTATAATCATTAGGTGGCGACTCTCCAAATCCAAAAACCCAATTCCCAAATGGGAATAGATTTGTCCTCCCAAATGTCGTAAACCCGATTTCGCGAGAAAAAGGGGGCGTCAACAAAGTGCAGTGTGGAAGGGCCAGACTCAGTGTGCCAGAATTCAAAGGGATCTCAAAAGGATCCCAAGGCAATACACACACTGAGGGGCAGAACCTAGGGACTTAGGAGTAAAGTGAGAGTGCTTGATAAAGTTTGAAAGAGTTTTAATAAGAAAACAATATTGACAGAGACTTGATTGAAATAGTTTTGTAAAAAAACAATATAAGGAGTTATTCAATAAGACAATTTTGAAAAGGGTGAGGTGATGAACAAACAACAAACCAAATACAGAACCAGAAGAGGTTCATCAGCACTTCAAGATATGGAATCAAATAAGTACAAATATTCACTCAGGGGTAATGGGGGGTTTGGGCCAAGTACAGGGCACACAGTAGGTACAGATGCACATAGGTACAGAGTCAGAGAAGTCTTGAAAGGGGTTCAAAGGATTTAAGGTACATCATGAACTTCAAAGGTAATACAGAATCAAACAGACTTAGGATAGCCAACTACTTTACGCAGGAAGGTGCATGCCAGAAATCAAAGACACATAGTCACATTAGGGTATGAGCAGGCTAATCCTAAGAGAGCATGCAGTAAAGAAGACAGTGAAGTAGACATGTTAGTTGCAGGTTGAACAACAAAACCATAGATAGAAGCATATTAAAAACATGACGAATTGAAGTAGTAGGAGAAGCATATTGTTTTTGGAACTTGAATTAAAATTAGAACATACCAGTAAAGAGATAGTAAACACAAAGGGAAAAGGAACCTAATAGTTAGTATTGGCTTGCAGCCAGCTAACTTAGAACAGTAGTAAGTAACACAAGAGAGCAGAAAGCTTTGAGTGTGAGAGAGAGTTTTGAACCAATGTGTTTGTGTGTGTGTGTTAATGAAAAGCAGGGTACTTATAGTTTGAAAACAGGTAAAAAAATAAGGCAAGAATCAAAGTTCCGCAATAATTATAGAATCATGTACTAATTAAATCAAATCAATGCAAGTACTCCCTTAATTAATGGGTATTTAACCAATGGTAATGGGAAGGAAATATTTAAGGAAAGAAATCAAGTAAGGCATTAGGTACAAAATAGATCATTAGGGGTAAATACACAAGGGTTCAATTAAGAAAACAGTTAGTAAAGAATCAGTAACTAACACGGTTAAACAAATAAAGTAAGAAAATTAAATAAGGTTGCAAAATATGAAAATAATCGAGAATCAGTATATGGAAAATCAGTGAGTCAAGGACCCGAAAGAATACTAATTTAAGGAGAATAACATAGGTTCCCATGAATAAGCAAATAAGCCAAGTTTAATGGGAATAATCGAAGGTTTAAAGGGAAGTTTTCAAATCAAGCTAAGAAATAGAGAATTCAGAATCAATCAAAGAGAAAGTCATGAGTCAGTGTTTAGCATATAAATAAAGTAAGACATGGATAACCAAAGGTCGACATATAACTCTAGCAAGCATGGAAGTTAAACAATACTGATTCAATGAGAGAGGGGCAAGTCTTGAACAGTCAAGATGAACACAAGCACATAGAATCGACGTAAGTTAGGCTAAGAAACTCAGTAGAAACATATTCAAGGCAAGATAGTCACAGAAAACTCAAAAATGAGAACCAGTCAATCATGTTGATATACAGAACCAAACGAAGAAACCTAGAAAATTAGGGCTTTCAACATAGACGAGTTAAAGATGTAGTAAAATCATAGAATCGGTCAAAATATCCAAGAAATAGAAGTTTAAACACAAAGAATCAATTAAACAAGGTTTTAAAAGAAGTTTCGAAAACCCTAATTTTAGAAGGAGGTGAAAAACACTTAAAATCAACGATTCTTGTAAAGAATATCAAGGATAGTGTACAACATTGAAGAAAGAAACTCAAATCGTCTTAGATCTATACAGATCTAGGAGGTATAGAAACAAAATTAGGGTTTCGAGAGAAACCCACATAGAGATGAAGAAACCTACTTAGAAACCCAAGGATCGTAGCAAATACAGCATGATTTTGCTTGAAATCATATTGGAGTAGCCAAGAGCAGGCGGGGTGAAGAACCCTAGATGCAAGTCGGCATGGCCCTAGGCCCTTGAAGACCTTAGAGAAGGCAAGTATGGCATGAGAGAAGCCATTGGAGGCTTAAGAGACGATGAGAGGTCATCGGAGATAGGCGGAGATGAGAGGTTGGCGGTTGAAGATTAGTGTTAGTTGAGAGTATACTGAGAGCAGAGAGGATTTTAGGGCGGCGGTGTGTAGAAAATGATTAGTGTTAAGGGTTGTTTAGAATTAAAAAAGGAAAGAACCGACGAGGATTGTCGATCTTTTAGATCAACGGCCAGGATTTGATGGGTCCTTGGGTCGAGTAATTGCATTTAGGACCTGGGTCGGGTAATTTATTGAAATTGGGCTGGGGTATTGGGTCTAATTGAGACTAAAATTGAAATATAATTTGGCCAAGTTTTAAATAGCTAATTTAACCCTATATAATTTATAATAAATAATAGATAATTTTTAAAAAAAAATTTGTGTACCAAAATTATTTAAAAAAGATATTTAATATTTTAAAAATATAGAAGATCATTTTATGTATATAAAATATAATTTAAATTAATAAGGTTAATATTGTAATTATATGCAAACTGGCTTTAAAATATAAATGCAATTGTAAAAAATACACAAAAAATATTTAAGCAATATTTTAGCATAAATATAGAATTTAGATGGTTAATTATCATAGCATATATATATATATATATATATATATATATATATATATATATATATATGCTATTTTAAAAGCATTTATGTATATTAAAAATATATATAGAGAAAAATTGAGTATCAACAGATGGTGATGCCAACACACATTTTCATCACATTATGGCCTCAAACCGTAAACATCATAATGTTATTATGTATTTCACTAATGATAGGGGTGAATGGGTCTCAGACCCTAAGTTAAACCTAGATCATACCCTCACTTACTTTCAAAACGCCTTTAAAACTTCCAAATCCATCACATACTGAAATGACATCCTTAAAGACCCCACAAGCCATAACATTGTAGATTTAATTACTCTTGATATGCCTCTATCTAACAATGAAATTACTAAGATCATTTTTTTTTCTTTAAACCTTTTTAAGCCCCTAGTCCAGATGGTGTTCATCCCCTTTTCTATAAAAAAAAATATTGACACTGTGACGACCCGACCCGACGTCTCATAAGTTACCGCTCCGTTTCTCCCATTTTACATTTCTTCATATTTCACTATCAGTATTTGGTGTGTTAGAGTTGATTTGGATTGGTTTTGGTAGGAAATGAGACAGTTAGTCTCTTTTAAAAAGCTTAAGTTGAAAAAGTCAACAGGACGTTGACTTATGAGTTAGAAGGCTCGGATATGATTTTTAGTGATTCGGTTAGCTTCGGGAGGTGATTTGTGACTTAGGAGTGTGATCGGAATTGATTTTGGAGGTCCGGTGTAGAATTAGGCTTGAATTGGCGAAGATAGTATTTTGGCGAATTCCGGTTGATAGGTGAGATTTTTATCCTAGGGTCGGAATAGAATTTCGAGAGTTGCTATAGCTTCGTTATGTCATTTTGGACTTGTCTGCAAAATTTCATGTCATTCGGACGTGGTTTGGTTGGGTTTTTTATCAAAAATGGAATTTGGAAGTTCTTGAAATTGCTAGGCTTGAATCCGATGCAAATTTGGTATTTTAATATTGTTTTGAGTATTCCAAAGGTTGGAACAAGTTTGAATAATGTTACGGGATATGTTGGCGTGTTTGGTTGAGGTCCAGAGGGCCTCGGGTGTGTTGTTGGGGTGGTTTCGGATCATTTCGGCTTGTTTTGCAATGGCTGAAGCTGGTATATGGTATTGTTCTTCGCGTTCGCGAGGGTCCTCTCGCGTTCACGAAGAAGGATTTGGCTTCTGGGGTTTTGTTCTTCGCGTTCGCGAAGAGAGCCTCGCGTTCGCGAAGAAGAGGAAATTCTGTTGTGCGGGTCTTATTTTGGAGGCTCGTATCTCTTAATCTACAATGCATTTGGAGATGATTCAAAAACAAAAATTGTAAATCTTTGCATCTAGTTTCCAGAAATATATTATAATAGTCATTTGGAGTTGTGTGCAAAATGTTATGACTATTACACTAGAGGCTGTCCGAGCAGAGTTTGGAAAATGAATTTTTGGAACTTTGTTCTTCGCAAACGCGAGAGGAGGACCGCGAACGCGAAAAACAAATTTCTGGGCAGCAGAATAAAGTCCAAACTTCGTCCCATTTGCTATTTTTGACGATTTGGAGCTCGGATAAAGCGATTTTTCGGGTAATTTTTGGAGAGAATAACGAGGTAAGTATTCTTAACTCAAATTTGGTTGTATAACTTGAATCTATTACTACTTTTAGTGTTTAATCCGCGAATTTTGTTGGAAAAGTATAGAAAACCCTCTTGGATAGAATAATGGATTTGAGGGTCAAAATGTTATGGGAATTGGATAATTTTTGTATGGTTAGACTCGTGGCGAGATAAGGAATCCGATGATGTGAATTTTATAATTTTTCGAGAAGTGGGCCCGGGGCTCAGGTTTTGCTAGTTTCGAGATCTTTGCTATTTTTCGATTGTTTTCGATTGGGTATTGTTCCTTTAGCATATTGTGATGTATTCGCTCTTATTTTGGTTAGATTCGACGCTCGTGGAGGCCGATTTGAGGGGCAAAGGCGTCGCGAGCTAGAGATTTCACCAGTTCCAGGTGAGTAATGATTGTAAATGATATCCTGAGGGTTTAAAACCCTGGATTTGCACATCATAGTGCTGTATTAAGGTGACTTGCACGCCGGATAGCGAGCGTGCGGTAGAGCACCGTTGGGGATTGTGACTTGGTCCGTCCCGATTGATGAAATTACTACGTATTTGACTGAAACTACTTGTTATCATCATAATTTGGGCTGATTGCCATGTTTGGGCTTCGTGCCAACTATGTGAATCCTTCAGGGATTGATATCACTGTTTTCGCATTACTTTGCATATTATTTGATCTCGATCCAAGGTTTTAATACTGTTTTGCAAACTCATTCGTTTTTCTAAGATTTGAAAACTAAAACAATATGTTATTGACATTTTGAGCTGAGAACTATTATTTTAATATTGCCCAAGTGGCTTATGTGCATTTCTGGACTGAGCATGGATTAGGTTGCGCGCCGCAGTAGTGTTATGGTAATTTCTGGATATATGGATGGCTCGGGCTGCGCGCCACAGTGGTATTGTATTGATATTGAGGCCGAGGGCCTAGTTGGTGCCACGAGATGGCTTGATTATTTGCGCTTGGGCTGTAGGAGCCCCTCCAAAGTTTGTACACACCCCTAGCGAGCGCCATCAACGTTAAATATATGGATGGCTCGGGCTGCACGCCGCAGTGGGTAACCGAGTGTACCGTCATATGCATTGCATTGCACTCATACATTTGTTCCTATTTGTATTGTTTGTCATGACATTCCAGCACTCATATTTCATTGGCTTCTATGCTACTTCTTGCACTGCTTACCTGATACTCTGGTGTTATTTGTTAATGGAGTGTTGTGCCCGAGGGGCTGACTTTTGTGTTGACTTGCACTATTTGTTTCGCATTCATTTGCTTAACTGTTGGAAAAAGATATTTTCAAAAGAGGTTTTAAACTGAGTTTAGATATTTCTAAAGATTTCACGGTTTTACTGTTTTCTCAAAGGGTTACACTGTTCTGTATAGCATGATGGTTTGCTTTACGTGATTTCTTGCTGCTAACTTATTATTTACCTTTATTACTCACTGAGTTGGATTACTCACTTTACTCCCTGCACCTCGCGTGCAGATGCAGGTATTGGTTTACCCGGTAGCGGGTTTGAGCTGGTTGAGGATTTGCTATCATAGCTGAGCAAAGTGACCGCCAGCGTTCGCGGCACCGGACTCCTTCCTTTGATTCCAGATTTTGTTCTATGTATTATAGACTTTCTAGTTGTATCAAAAATCCTTCTAGATGCTCGTGACTTGTGACACCCCGGTCGGGCTGTGTCGGAATAGTTCCCTATTTTATTAGTTTTCTTTTGCACATATGATAATTTTATTAATATTTTAGACTTATTCATGCTAAGTAAGAATTAAAGAGGTATTGATTGTTCTGTTGGTTGGCCTTGTCTTCACGAGAGGCTCCATCACGACCATGTTTGGGAATTGGGTCGTGACAATTTGGTATTAGAGCCTAGGTTACTAGGTCTCACGAGTCATGAGCAGTTTTAGTAAAGTCTCGTGGATCGGTACGGAGACGTCTGTATTTATCCTCGAGAGGCTACAAAACCTTTAGGAAAACTTCACTTTCTTGGAATTCTTATCGTGTGTATTTGATTCAGCTTGAGATATAACTCTTGAAATTACTTCCACACGTCTGTATGCGCACGTGAGCGCTCAGTGTCAGATGTTCCTTGATGGCTTGTGATTCCCCGATCAAGAGGCGAGATGTGATCTCCGTGAGTTTGATATTGGGCCAGTCTGGAGGACTTGAGGTCGAATCTTTGCCTGTGGCTTGAGCACCGAGGTGCTGATTGTGTGAGTAAGTGTTTTAAACTTATATGTTCGGCATTGTCCCTATTAGCCGGATTGGCGGTTTGGTATTCATATGATGAGTATGTTAGTACTGCGAGATGTATCTATATGACTTGGTAATGACGAAGAAGTCTGCTGGATAATAGATGAATTGTTAAGTGTTCGATTTCTATTATGATTTGATGTGTAGCCTGAGTTATGGGCGCGTGAAAAATATTTTTGTGTCTCCTAGTTAGGGAGTGTAGTGCATTTCATGTGGCGGTGTGAGTTCAGACCAGGAAGACTAAATGACTGTGTAATGTGTATGACGGTGTAAGGTATGCAGAAATGTTATTGAGGCGAAGCAGGTGGGTTATCTCCTGCGGAGTATTCTTATATGGTATGATCCCTCGTGTGTATATTAGGAGGTCTCATGTGTAATTGAAGGGTACGTGTTGAAATTTGAAAATTTGGGTCGCTTAAGAGAGTGGACTCAACTGATATAGAGATGGATGCAGGAAGTGTAGAGGATTACAGTACTAGATGATCTGTGTTTTCACAAACTTGTAAACGATTTGAGTTTAACATCACTATGGTATTGTGGCATCATTAGAGTAGAAGCATTATAGGTTATTGAGTGTGTCCTGGTATATAGCTTCGAGCCAAGTTGGGGAGGTTGTTGTTGATTAGCTGATCGCACGGTCATGTGCTATGCTGGTTCTGTTTTGAGGTATGCTAGCGGATCAGTTCTGGTTACAGAAATTGAGCCGAGGATGGCACGAGTGGAGCAAAATTTTGACAAAGGTTATATGGTGCTTCGTAGATATGTGAAAATAATAGGATGTCTTGAGCTGTCATTGATAAAGAATGCTCAGTGTATGGAGAAGGAAGATGTTTGTTTGTATTGGAATAAGATCATATCCTGCGGTGTCAGAGTGCTAATGAGGCACGGATGGTTATGTCTGTTTGATCAAGTAAATTGCAGTTCGAATATGAAGTAAATGACTCTCGAGAATGGTTTTATTGTGTTCAAGATTCTACATGTAACAATCAGGTGTCTTAAGGTTGTGTGCGTGTGTAGAGACTGTGTTTTCATCAGAAAAGTTCAAGACTTGTGTTATTTTTATGTTGATTATGGGATCCTATGTATCGGTATCTGGGAAGTAATAGTAACGAATTCAGATTCGCAGGAAGTTCTTCAAAGTAAAGTATTCTGGAATATAGTATATCTGGGAACATTTGAGAGGGTATTCGGTAGCCTATGGGTCTTAGACAGTGTGGTCCTATATTCGAGTCTCGTGTGGTAAACCCGGGCTGAGGTATTGTGGTGCTACAGCAAGGAGGAATATCAAGTTGATGATGAATCAGAGGGTAAGTTTGATAAATGGAATAGGTTGATAGTAGATTGAGTCGGTATGGTAAGGGTATGATTAATTCTTCGTATGTGTTCGAGGTAATGAGCCTTACAGGCATTTTGCAGTAATGCTCTTGAGTTTTGGCAGCTTGCTTAGCTTGGTTTGGGTAGAAGGATTCAGTCTTGGCAGTTTAGCTTGTGCACATGGAATTGGGGGTTAGAGTCCTTGTTGGGTTTTTACCGTGGTTTGGAGATGAATATATTTTCTATGGGTATGCAAAGCATGAAATGTGTAATGATTCTTCTTCTATATGGGATTGACAGAAGGTCTTGGCTATATGAGTTACAGTTCAGTTCCGAAAAGAAGTTCATAAAATTCTTAGGCAACGGGTAGCTTCAGCTAATCAAGGAAATGGTACTGCTAATTGTAAGTGATTTGACGAGAGTATATGTCTCGGAAGAAGGGTAATGTGATTAGACTGATGATACTTTGGTAGTATTGTGGCACTTTCTTGCTAGATTGACTACTGATATCTGAGTTAGTTTGATGGCACAGGGGAATTTTAGAATATCTTTCGTGGAATGATTGGGTACTCGAGGTGTGATATGTATTCATACTGCAGAATTTGGGGATTAGGTACAGTGATTCGTGTGCTATATGGAGTTGGAGACTAGGCGTTCTCAGGTACAGACTATGTAGTGGTTGTGGATCGTGTGTATTGGTACCGTTAGCAGCTATTGGGATTTGGAGGCCCAAGTGGATCTTTCTTTGCTTGGTATATTAGATTTTGGATATGATATTGGGGTGTAGACTGGTTGTCTCAATGTTGGGTTATTCTAGACTATTGTGCTATGGGATATGTTGGAAAATGCCATAGGTTGCGTGGTGAGGTGCATCAGATTATGTTCTAGCAGAGTGGTTTGTATTCCAAAGACCAGTGGACAGCCGGGAAGGATTGCTTTCCTTAATTGGGCCTTTGTGGCGGATGTCAGTGTAGAGGTTTCTACCATTGATTCAGTTCCGGTATTGAGGGACTTTTTCGGATAAGTTTCTTGTGGCCGGGCATGTCGCCGGGCGAGATTGTGGATTTTAGTATTTATTTGGTGCCAGGCACCGTATCGTACGACTCTTACAGGAGTTATAGTAGTGGAAGGAGCAGCTTCAGGCTTCTTGGTATTGAGTTCATTGGCAGGACGATGTGGCTACGTATTTAGCTTGAGTTAACTTGGTTAGTCCCGAGTTGTATTGTTGAGGGATAGGTTGATTCGATCGTTAGTGAACTTGCTAGTGATCTGGGGCGATCTATGAGTTGATTTTCTGTGTTGTGAGACATTATGATTTATCGGGTATGGGCACATGTGGTGCAGTTCTATTGAGGATTCATAGAGAAAGTTGAGCGGGAAGAGTAATTGAGTGTTGCTTGGTAAATGGAGTATTGGTTATGACCTATAGGGTTGCGTGTCGTATGTCATTTGTATTACCGTGGGTGTAATGAATTGGTTTGGTTTCAGACATCAAATTGTGCGTAGTTGTCGATTTTGAGCAAGTGACTTGAGGTGATTCATGTGTAACAGTGTTTGGATAGGATCACACATTGTAGCGAGGCTACGTGGAGATATGAACTTTCGGGGTAGATTCAGGTATTCTATTTCTATGATGTGAGACGGGGTATCAGCCTCGTGTTGTGATGGTACTGATAAGCTTGAAGTACAGCTCTTTCGTTTGAGTCATTTTTCATGATTTGAGGATGTTCAGACTGTTTCTTATTGGTGTGTGTATTATGCAAGTGGTGGTTTAGGCCAGTATCGAGGTGTCATATCACCAGAGTGGTGTGTTGGATTCGAGGTGATCGTTGGGGTCATTAAAGAATATGAACATATTTGATTTCAGCTTTTTAGAAGGATAATATCGAGGTTCGGCTCGAAAATTTGTCGTGGTTTAGCCAAAAGGGAAGTGGCTTCATGAATGATTGATCTAAGAAATGGTTACAGCTTATCGCGTGTTTCATTTATCGTTGGCAGTAAATGAAAGTGTTGGAATAAGACTTTAGCTAAATAAGAGGGTTCCTATCGGTATTTAGTTGTTGTGGTAGCTGCTGCGAATAGAAGTTATCGTTTCGAGCGTTGGGGAGTATGTAGAATATCATATGATTGTACCTGAGGTTGCAAGTATGGGTTATTACAGCTGGTTCGGGACTATTCAAAGTATAGGTGTGAGGTTTTGATCGTATTGATGGTCTCAGAAGTGAGAAGGTAGTTCTATGATTTATGGGCTAGACTGGATTGGATAATTTCAGCTATGTTGTGTTATCGGACCTATATGGGATAGGGTGACGTGGGATCACCCACGGGTATATACTTGGTAAGGTTATCCAGCTGTTGGTTGGCTTCTAGGACAATTCTGGGTACGCTCGAGGACGCGCGTTGGTTTAAGTTGGGGAGGATGTGACGACCCGACCCGTCGTCTCATGAGTTACCGCTCTGTTTCCCCCATTTTATGCTTCTTCATGTTTCATTATCAGTATTTGGTGTGTTAGAGTTGATTTGGATTGGTTTTGGTAGGAAATGAGACACTTAATCTCTTTTAAGAAGGCTTAAGTTGGAAAAGTCAGCGGGACGTTGACTTATGAGTTAGAGGGCTCAGATGTGATTTCCGGTGATTTCGTTAGCTTCGGAGGTGATTTGTGACTTAAGAGTGTGATCGGAATTGATTTTGGAGGTCCGGTGTAGAATTAGGCTTGAATTGGCGAAGTTAGTATTTTGGCGAATTCCGGTTGATAGGTGAGATTTTGATCCAAGGATCGGAATGGAATTCCAAGAGTTGTTGTAGCTTCGTTATGTCATCGTGGACTTGTCTGCAAAATTTTATGTCATTCGGACGTGGTTTGGTTGAGTTTTTGATCAAAAATGGAATTTGGAAGTTCTTGAATTTGTTAGGCTTGAATCCAATGCAAATTTGGTGTTTTAATGTTGTTTTGAGCATTCCGAAGGTTGGAACAAGTTTGAATAATGTTATAGGATATGTTGGCGTGTTTGGTTGAGGTCCCGAGGGCCTCGGGTGTGTTTCAGGGTGATTTCGGATCATTTCGGGCTGTTTTGCAATGGCTGAAGCTGGTGTCTGGAATTGTTCTTCGTGTTCGCGAAGAAGGATGTGGCTTCTGGGGTTTTGTTCTTCGCGTTCGCGAAGAAGAGGCAATTCTGTTGCGCAGGTCTTACTTTGGAGGCTCGTATCTCTGAATCTAAAATGCATTTGGAGATGATTCAAAAACGAAAGTTGTAGATCTTTGAATCTAGTTTCCAGAAACATATTATAATAGTTATTTGGAGTTGTGTGTAAAATGTTGTGACCATTATACTTGTCCGAGCAGAGTTTGGAAAATGAATTTTTGGAACTTTGTTCTTCGCGAACGCGAGAGGAGGACCGCGAACACGAAGAACAAATCCCTGGGCAGCAGAATAAAGTCCAAACTTCGTCCCATTTGCCATTTTTGACGATTTGGAGCTCGGATAAGGCGATTTTTCGGGTAATTTTTGGAGAGAACAACGGGGTAAGTATTCTTAACTCAATTTTGGTTGTATAATTTGAATCTATCACTAGTTTTGGTGTTTAATCCGCGAATCTTGTTGGAAAAGTATAGAAAACCCTCTTGGATAGAATCATGGATTTGAGTGTCGAAACGTTATGGGAATTGGATACTTTTTGTATTGTTAGACTCGTGGCGAGATAAGGAATCCAATGATGTAAATTTTGTAATTTTTCGAGAAGTGGGCCGGGGCTCAGGTTTTGCTAGTTTCGAGATCTTTGATTTGAGGGGCAAAGGCGTCGCGAGCTAGAGATTTTACCGGTTCGAGGTGAGTAATGATTGTAAATGATATCCTGAGGGTTTAAAACCCTGGATTTGCACATCATAGTGCTGTATTAAGGTGACTTGCACGCCGGATAGCGAGCGTGGGGTAGAGCACCGTTGGGGATTGTGACTTGGTCCGTCCCGATTGATGAAATTACTACGTATTTGACTGAAACTACTTGTTATCATCATAATTTGGGTTGATTGCATGTTTGGGCTTCGTGCCAACTATGTGAATCCTTCAGGGATTGATATCACTGTTTTCGCATTACTTTACATATTATTTGATCTCGGTCCAAGGTTTTAATACTATTTTGAAAACTCAGTCGTTTTTCTAAGATTTGAAAACTAAAACAATATTTTATTGATGTTTTGAGCTGAGAACTATTATTTTAATATTGCCCAAGTGGCTTATGTGCATTTCTGGACTGAGCATAGATCGGGTTGCGCACCGCAGTAGTGTTATGGTGATTTCTGGATATATGGATGGTTCGGGCTGTGCGCCACAGTGGTATTGTATTGATATTGAGGCCGAGGGCCTGGTTGGTGCCACGAGATAGCTTGATTATTTGCGCTTGGGATGTAGGAGCCCCTCCGGAGTCTGTACACACCCCCAGTGAGCGTCGTCGACGTTAAATATATGGATGGCTCGGGATGCACGCCGCAGTGGGTACCGGAGTGTACTGTCATATGCATTGTATTGCACTCATGCATTTGTTCCTATTTGTATTATTTGTCATGACATTCCAGCACTCGCATTTCATTGGCTTCTATGCTACTTCTTTCACTGCTTACCTGATACCCTGGTGTTATTTGTTAATGGAGTGATGTGCCCGAGGGGTTGATTTTTTGTTGACTTGCACTATCTGTTTCGCATTCATTTGCTTAACTGTTGAAAAAAGATATTTTCAAAAGAGGTTTTAAACTGAGTCCAGATATTTCTAAAGATTTCACAGTTTTACTGTTTTCTTAAAGGGTTACACTGTTCTGTATAGCATGATGGCTTGCTTTACGTGGTTTCTTGCTGCTCAGTTATTATTTACCTTTATTACTCACTGAGTTGGAGTACTCACTTTACTCCCTGCACCTCGCGTGCAAATGCAGGTATTAGTTTACCCGGTAGCGGGTTTGAGCTGGTTGAGGATTTGCTATCACAGTTGAGCAAAGTGACCGCCAGTGTTCGCGGCACCGGACTCCTTCCTTTGATTCCAGATTTTGTTCTATGTATTATTGACTTTCTAGTTGTATCAAAAATCCTTCTAGATGCTCGTGATTTGTGACACCCCGGTCGGGCTGTGTCGGGATAGTTTTCTGTTTTATCAGTTTTCTTCCGCACATATGATAATTTTATTAATGTTTTAGACTTATTCATTCTAAGTAAGAATTAAAGAGGTATTGATTGTTCTATTGGCTGGCCTTGTCTTCACGAGAGGCGTCATCACGATCGTGTTTGGGAATTGGGTCGTGACAGGCACATTATTGGTGATTCTGTTATTAGTTATTATCATAATGTGTTCGAACCCAAACCTTGCCTACTGGTACTAATGGAACCTTTATATGCCTCATACCAAAATTTTCTAATGCGAACAATCTCAAAATATTTAGGTTTATCGGTCTTTGTAATACTTCGTATAAAATTATTACCAATAGACTTAAGCCATTCCTCTTGTATCTTATTAGTCCCCTCCAATCTAGTTTCATTAAGAATATAAGAGCCTGTGACACTGCTATTATTATCGAGTAAATTATGAATAATCTCTAAAGTTCTAAGAATTCAAATTTTGACATGTTAATTAAGATGGACATGGAAAGGCATTTGATAGACTAGAATGGTATTTTGTCTATAGAACTTTGAGATATTTCAAATTTCCTCCAAAATAAACTAAATTAATCATGCATTGTATTAGTATTGGTTCCATGGAGATCTTAGTAAATGGTTCGAGAATTAATTTCTTTAGTCCCAGCTGGGGTATGCGCCAGGGGGACCCTATATCTCCTTATATATTTATCCTTTGTCTTGAATTACTCTCAATGCTTATAAATCATCAAATAGACATATTGTGTTGGGACCCTATCAAAACAAACCATAAGGACCCCTCCTTATCTCATGTTCTATGTGCAGATGACATTGCCTTAATAAGAAAGGCCAAAAAAAATGGTAAATGCATAAAATCATGTGTGGACCTTTTCTGTCAAGAATCTGGTTATCTATAAATTACTTAATATCTAATACCATTGTCTCAAAAAATTGCCCCTTAGCAATTACTTCTTATTTCACAAACATTTTTGGAATAAGATTAAGTCATGATTTGGAAAATATCTTGGCTTCTCGATTCTAAATCATAATCCAAAACCTAAAGATTTCTAATTTGTATTAGACAAATTGCATAATAGACTGTCTCACTGGAAATGTTCCTTCCTAAACATGGTTGGAGAACAACATTGGCCATAATCACCTTAAGTGCTATTCCTACCCATTCTATACAATACAATTTACTCCTCATAAAATCCTTAAACAACTTAATAAAATCCAAAGAGATTTCATTTGGGGGATCTACCAACTCCTCTAGAAAATTACGCCTGGTTAATTGGCAAACGGTCACAAATGATAAAGTTGAGGGTGGTCTAGGTATACACTTAGATGTATCCAAAAGTATCATCCTATTAACA
This sequence comes from Nicotiana glauca, assembly GCA_026770625.1. Taxonomy (NCBI): domain Eukaryota; kingdom Viridiplantae; phylum Streptophyta; class Magnoliopsida; order Solanales; family Solanaceae; genus Nicotiana; species Nicotiana glauca. The sequence goes on from MU784597.1 coordinate 28,697, forward strand.
AACCTCACCTGGAGACTCTTGCAAATCCTGCTACCCCTTGGGCACAATTTATTTCTCTAAAATATGCCAGGAAACAGTCTATTTAAGATGTCTTTCATTTGGAAAGCTATTCTTAAAGGATAAAAAGTTTATAATAAAGGCACATCACGGCATTCTTGCATTGGCTCCAAAAATAATATATGATCTTCCAAATGGATATCAATTCCAACATCCTTAAAAACTCGATATATGATCCTTTTAGTAAGATTGACCAAAACCTTTCCATTAAAAATCTTATTAAGCAGGGCAAATGGGATGTCTCTAATATTTCTTTTGAGTTGCCCTTCACGATTGCTAAAAATATAGCTTTAACGCCTTTACCTAATAATGACCTAAATAAAGACATTATAATTTGGGGCCCAAATGCTAATGAATTATTTACTACTAAGTCATGTTACAAGCTCTTGAATCGTAATAGCACTTCGAACACCATTTTCACCTAGATTCGGGACCTTTTCTGCCCTAACAAAATCAAATATTTCCTTTGGCAATGCATGTATAACTGTATTCCTTGTCGAGCCTTGTTAGCACGAATTGGCATTAATTGATGACACATGCACGGTCTGTAAAGAAAATGTAAAAGATATCTAACATATTTTTATATACTACCCAGCTACTATGCGCTTGTGGAACAATATGGGAATCCCTACTTAGCCTATCGAAAATAATCCTCACTCGTTGATCAACCTAAATGACAAATTCATTCAAAATAGTAACCACTCACCATTCTACAAGTTGTAAAATCATTTACCTTTCTCCCTGGAATATTTGAAAATATAGGAATAATAACAACTTCAACAACTTAGACTTTGATCTTTATGCCCCAAAAGTTATTCAACAAGCATGGGAATATAAATTTTTTACTGAAAAAAAGTTCATAAGATCAAGATAGAGATTAATAGCCCGCTTGGCCAAGCTGCAAAAATCAGCTTATTCTGAGAAGTACTTTTTTTCAAAAGTACTTTTCTCAAAAGTACTTTTGGTGAGAAGCAGTGTGTGTTTTACTAATTAGTTTGAAAAGCACTTCTGAGCAGCAATTGGTGTTTGGCCAAGCTTTAAAAAACTATTTCTAAGTGTATTTTTCTCAAAAGTGCTTCTCAAAAAAACACTTTTGGAGAGAAGCTATTTTTTCTGCTTCTCTAAAACTGCTTCTGTTTCTCCTCAAAAGCACTTTTTTTTTCTTCTAGAAGCTTGGCCAAATACCTCAATTTTTGGCCAAAAGTGCTTTTGGCAAAAAAAAATACTTTTGGCCAAAAATAAGCTTGGCCAAACAGGCTATAAGTGGTAAAAACCACCGGCTGGTACAGTGAAACTAAACATAGATGGTGCCTTCTCAATAACCAAATTGGAAACTGGAATAGGTGGAGTATTAAGAAATAGCAATGGGGACTGAATCATTGGATTTCAAAAATCATGCCATGTAGTATCAGCCATGCAAGCTAAACTACTGGCTTTACAAGAAGGTTTAAAGATTGCAAAAGATATGAATTTTCGCAAAATAGAGACTGAAACAAGACTCAACGGAAATCATTAATCTCTTATATGAAAATAATCAAATTTTATCTAACACTATATTTGAATGCAGATTTGTTAATGCACTAGCTGAAACTCCTAACTCTAAGACATAACTTCAGAGAAGAAAATGAAGTAGCGCACCTTCTGGTTGAGGAAGTTGTTAAAGACTTTAACCCAAGTTCCCAACTAAATGTTTTTACCATGCTCGTCCTCCCCTTTTTGTTGTAATCTTTTGCTTTGGCTAAAGACCCTTTTTGAGAATAAGAATGAAATAAAATAGAAATAGAAAAAAAAAGAATCTAATTGCAAAAGCAAAAAGGGGATGCCTTTTTTTATTTTTTATTTTTATACTTTCTTTCCTATAATTTCATTTTGGTTCCTATTTTGAGGGAGAAATTATTTGTCATGATTCATGGACTAATGGACTCTGTAATATTTTTCGTACTTGAAAATTCGAGAATTCGACCATTCTTCTACTTCTTATCTTAAAGTAGTGGAACCAAAAGAAGAAAGTAGTGTTTATTTTTTATAAGAATTCAAATGGAATAATCTGATTATTTATGCATGTCTTTAAAATTAGCTAATTAAGTATCATATATAATTAAATTAAAGCTAAGAGTACAAAAAAAGAACTTAATCTGCCTGAATGATGTAGCAATTATGTTTGCTTCTAAAAGAAAAAATTCATATTATATATCTTTTACCTGATTGGTAGATTCACTTTGTGTGTAACTTGTATTTCATTTAGTTTTCTTTATGTCCATTAACTCGATACGTTATTCACAATGGAATAAGAAAAAAGAAGATAATTTCAATGATCGATGAAGTAGTAAAAATAAATAACAAATAAAAAATAAAATTTATATGAAGAAATTCATATATCGTGTCAATGATATGTAATATAACAAAGAGAAATTGCTAATAAAATTAAAAATATACAAAGTTCAAAAATTACGTAATCTTTTTATTTTAATCCAAACCTAATATCTCCTCCTTCCCCCTCTCTCTACACCCCCACAGGCCCACATAAGAGAGAGCGCATTGAAAAGCTTTTGAAAGGTTACTCAACAATTTTAAGTTTAAGTTATTAATTATTATAAATAATTAAAACATGAATGATCTCGATATCTAATATTTTTGGTCATCTTTGAATATAAAAAATAATCATGTCGGTCGTTAAATGTAAAAATAATAAAAATATTTATGCTAGACAAACTAACTAAACAAATATATGTACATTCTTATCTTCTTCTAATCTAGTATCGAAATCAGTATCTTACACTCGGAGGTTCAAATCTTCTAAATTTGTATAAAAATAGAAAGAGATTGGAGGAGTGGTTTGCCTTCCCTATATAAATCGAGAAGTGCAGTTTTTGAAACTCGAGCAAGTGATATTGAAACAAAAAAAAAAATGATAAAATGAAAGAGTTGAATTGGAGCATTTTTAATATATAAGTCATTTTTTGTATGACGGTAGTACTCGGCCAATTTGTGCGCTTAAATAAATGGGAAGAATTACCCAATATTTTTTTATTTTTGTTAGAATTTGAATACAATACCTCATGATTCTCTTTCTACTTGTTAATTGTTAAGCCACATCCTTAAATGTGGTAAGTGAAAATTACTCTTCTTGATCAAATAACTATTTAGAGTTCCTTGTAATTCGTAAGGCTTGTTGGAAAATTTATCCTCGTCGAAGGACCTAAAATCTATTTATATATAATAGGAGAGGCAGAGAAAGGTTATAATGACAAGTGGCATAATATTAAATTGACATGTGTAAATTTTTTGGACAATTCTCCAACTTTGTTGGAGTTTCAAATCCATTTTAAAAAAATATAAATTTTAAATTGCTGGCAGTTATTTTGATTTTTTTTAAAAGGTAAAAACTTGACAGTTAATACTTATTGTAAAATTTGATTTTTTTTAAAAGGTAAAAACTTGACAGTTAATACTTATTGTAAAAATTTTAAATCACATTTCTTTCTGCCAATTCCAAATTTTTTTGTGACGACCCAACCCGTCCTCTCATGTGTTACCGCCCCCCTCCCCCGCCCCATTTTATGCTTATTCATGTTCCATTATCAGTATTTGGTGTGTTAGAGTTGATTTGGATTGGTTTTGGTAGAAATGAGACACTTAGTCTCTTTTAGGAAGGTTTGGTTTGGAAAAGTCAACCGGACGTTGACTTATGAGTTAGAGGGCTCGGATGTAAATTCCGACGATTCGGTTAGCTTCGGGGGATCATTTGTGACTTAGGAGCGTGATCGGAATTGGTTTTGGAGGTCCGGTGTAGAATTAGGCTTGAAATGACGAAATTAGTATTTTGGCAAATTCCGGTTGATAGGCGAGATTTCGATCCAATGGTCGGAATGGAATTCCGAGAGTTTTGTAGCTTCATTATGTGATTTGTGATGTGTGTGTGAAATTTCAGGTCATTCGGACGTCGTTTGGTCGGGTTGTTGATCGAATGCGTATTTCGAAAGTTTTTAAAGAACTTAGGCTTGAATTCGATGATAAATGATGGTTCTAGAGTTGTTTTAAAGATCGGAACAAGTTAAATGATGTTATGAGAGGTGTTGATATTTTTGGTTGAGGCCCCGGGGGCCTCGGGGTGAGTTCGGATGGTTAAATAGAGAGTTTTGGAATTTTCATGTTGCTGAGCCTACTGCAACTGGTGTTTTCGCTTCTGCGAAGCTTGGACCGCAGAAGCGGTCTCGCTTGTGTGAATGATCGACCGCAGAAGCGGTGAGGAGACCTGGGCGCTGGTTCCGTAGAAGCGATTGGCTAACCGCGGAAGCAGTATCGCTTTTGTGATTGTATAACCGTAGAAGCGGTTGGGGCTCGAGTTGGGATTTTCGCAGAAGCAGAAGAAAAATCGCAGAGTCGGTCCCACATAAGCGGAAACGGGACTGCAGAAGCGGAAAAGAGCTGGGCAGAGAAGGTTTTAAAAGTATCATTTCATCCGCGAGCTAAGAGTATTTTCCTCCATTGTTGAACATCTTGAGAGTTTTTTGGGAGCAATTGAAGAGGGTTTCGACTGAGATTGTCTGGAGGTAAGTTTTATGAGTTAAAAACATTATTATTATGTAAGATTAACCTAGACATTCATGGAAATTAAGCCTAAAATTGATGAACTAGAGCTTGAGTTTTTGATATTTCAAATTGAGATTTGATGGTCATTTGATCTCGGATTTAAGAGTTCTTGGCATGTATGAACTCGTGGCGAGATAAGGAATCCGGTGATGTTAATATTTTTAATTTTTTTGAGAAGTGGGCCCGGGGCTCGGGTTTTGCTAATTTTGAGATTCTTGATATTTTCGATTGTTTTCGATTGGGTATTATTCCCTTAGCATATTGTGATGTATTCGCTCTGATTTTGGTTTGATTCGACGCGCGTGGAGGTCAATTTGAGGGGCAAAGACATCACGAGCTAGAGATTTCACGAGTTCGAGGTGAGTACTGATTGTAAATGATATTCTGAGGGTTTGAAACCCCGGACTTGCACATCATAGTGCTATATTGAGGTGACTTGCACGCCGGATAGTGAGTGTGGGGTAGAGCACCGTTGGGTATTGTGACTCGATCCATCCCGATTGATGAATTTACAACGTATTTGACTGAAATTACTTGTTATCATCATAATTTGGGCTGATTGCTATACTTGGGCTTTGTGCCAATTATTTGAACCCTTCGGGGATTGCTGTTGAAAATTCCTCACTAATTTAATAATATATTTAAACTCAATCATGTATTTTCCACTGTTTTAAAACTCATCCAATTTATTTTGCCTTAAATATTCGAAATGATATTCCATAAAATATTTTGGGCTGAGCATCATACTTCATTGTTGCCCGAGCAGCTTACGTGATTTTTGTTGAATGAGTAAGGCCGATGGCCTGTATTGTGAGGATACTTATGGATCGGACTGTACGTCGCAACGGTACTATATTGATATCGAGACCGAGAGCCTGATTGATGCCATGAGATGGCTTGATATTGTGCTTGGGTTGTAGGAGCCCCTCCGGAGTCTGTACACACCCCCAGTGAGCGTCGTCGACGTTAAATGGATCAGGTTGCACGCCGCAGCGGTATCGGTATTATTTGTTGTATTTACCTTATTTCATTTATCTGCTATTATATGTTGTTGTGCTTCTTCTTGCAATATTCACCTATTGTTCTAGTATTATCTGATAACCGAGTGTAGTGCCTGAGAGGCAGATTTCTGTGCTTATCTGCCCTATTTGTTTCTGCATTCATTTGCATAACTGTTGAAAAAGTCATTTTCAAAAGAGGTTTTAAACTGAGCTAAGTTATTTCTCAAGGTTTTACAGTTTCACTGCTTTCTCCCAAAGGGATTTTTCACTGCTCTTGTATCGCATGATGGTTTGCTTTACGTGATTTCTCACTGCTCAGTTGTTATTTACTTTTATTACTCACTAAGTTGGAGTACTCACTTTACTCCATGCACCTCGCGTGCAGATGCAGGTAATTGTTTACCCGGTAGTGGGTTTTGGCTGATCAGAGGAGAGCTATAGGAATAGTAGGGTGACTGCCTGCGTTCGCAGCACCATTCTTCTATTTTTGGTTCATTATCCCGGCCTTGTATATTTTAGGTCTTGTAGTTGTATTTATACTCTGATAGACGCTCGTGACTTGTGACACCTCAGTTTGGGCTGTGTTGGGTCATAAATTTCGTTAATTAATATTATTAAGTCGTATTTTGCTATTCATTTATGTTTAACCACTTTGAAAGAGACGAATTGGGTTAGTTGGCTGGCCTTGTCTTCACGAGAGGCGCCATCACGACTAGTGTGGGATTTTGGGTTGTGACAAGTTAGTATTAGAGCCTAGGTTACTAGGTCTCACGAGTCATGAGCAGGTTTAGTATAGTCTCGCGTATCGGTACGGAGACGTCTGTATTTATCCTCGAGAGGTTGCAGAACCTTTAGGAAACCTTCACATTCTTGAAATTTTTATCGTGCGTCCTTGATTCAGCCTGAAAAGAAACTCTTGAAATTCCTTCCACGCGTTTGTATGCGCACATGAGCGCTCAGTATTAGATGTGCCTTGATGGCTTGTGATTCCCCGATCAAGGGGCGAGAAGTGATCTCCGTGAGTTTTATGTTGGGCCAGTCTGGAGGACTTGAGGCCGGATATTTGCCTATGGCTTGAGCATCAAGGTGCTAATTGTGCGAGCAAGTGTTTTGAACCTATATGTTCAGTATTGTCCCTATTAGCCGGAATGGCGGTTGGATATCCATGTGATGAGTATGTTAGTACTGTGAGATGTATCTATATGACTTGGTGGTGACGAAGAAGTCTGTTGGATAATAGATGAACTGTTAAGTGTTCGATTCCTATTGTAATTTGATGAGTAGCCCGAGTTATGGGCGCGTGAAGAATGTTTTCGTGTCCCCTAGTTGGGGAGTGAAGTGCATTACATGTGGTGGCATGAATTCAGACCCAAGAAGACTAAATGACTGTGTAATGTGTATGACTGTGGAAGGGATGCAAAAATACTAAATTGAGGAGAAGCAGGTGGGTTATCTCCTGCGGAGTGTTCTTAAGTGGTATGATCCTTAAGTGTATGTTTGAAGATCTCATGTGTAATTGAAGGGTACGTGTTGAAATTTGAAAATTTACGTTGCTTAAGAGAATGGAATCAACTGATGTGGGGATGAATGCGAGATTTGCAGAGGATTACAGTACTGGATGATCTGTGTTTTCACAAACTTGTAAATAATTTGAGTTTAACCTCACTATGATATTGTGGCATCATTAGAGTAAAAGTGTTATGAGTTGCAGAACTCCATATAACACACAAATCATCATACCTGATCCCAGTTTTCACCATGCGAATACATGCACACATTTGATACTCCTTAATTCCACGACAGATACTCGATATTTACCTGTGCTACCAAGCAAACCCGAATACCACTAGTGGACCCAACAAGAACATGCAGCAATACTACTGAAATATAATCAGTTTAATCACATTACCTTTTTCTGAGACATATACTCTCATCAAATCACTTCCACTTAGCAATATCATTTTCCCAATCATCTGAAGATAATTTATCTAATCACTTAGGAGGAACCACTACACATCCCATGCTCTGCATGTCATACACAGGTCTTGTTCAAATTCTTACAATACTGACATGACGGATAAGACCTGTACACATTCATAACTACTACTGAAACAACAATTCATTAGTTCTATACTCTTAGCAAGAACTATCACCTCATTTTGAGCCAAACAATGGTCTTAGCTCTTTAATTTACTTCACATACTCAGATTGCACTAATCTCAAATTCAATGATCTCGTCTCACCCAGTACGAACTGCTCAGGCAATAAGCCACTCCAGACATAATTATAAGTCGCATATGATGCCCCAATGTGCCAATAGGCTACCAATTCGAACGCAATACAAAAGAAAACGAGCTCTGGAAGGAATTACCAAATCCTACGCACTAATACAGACTTTCCTTGGAAAATAGGAAACAAGGCATACGAAGATAGCTTATAGAAAACTATACTCGATTTCACATTGTTGCGGCGTGCAATCCGATCCAGATAACATACCCATGGCGGCGTGCCACCCGATCCACACATAGATCTCACATAGGAAGTTACACATCGAGCCAAATCTGCTCATTACAACAAAATACCAAATATCGGTCATAAGCATGCTAAGTGCATAATATCATCCCTAAGGGATATTTAGGCGCTATAACTACAAAACTCAAGCACAACTGAGGTGCGATATACAATATGAATTTTAGGAGCCAAGTTGCTCAGGTAACCTCATCCCAACGCGGATTCTCAACACATACGCAATTTCTCGAGCCATTTCACAAATCACACGGCATAATGCATCACTACGCGAGATATCTGACGATGAAACATCAACTTAACTACTCCTCCATGAGGACCGCGTAGTAAAATGCACACATCTGGCCTGATATAGAGCCATTATTCACATTAAATCTATCCATCGACTTCAAGCCAATTCTGATCATACCGAACTAGTCTAATAACCTTTCAAAGGTCCATAATAACTTCCATTTTCTTCATAGTACACAAGAACAACCATCACAATCGGAGTAATCCTCCCCAGTTCACAACCCAATATGCCAAGTGCCTTCCAGGCATGAATCTTTAATTAAACAACACCATCACAACCTTGATACTTGGTTTACATATTTAATCAGTCAAGTGACTATAATCTTCCAGTGGGACACACTCCCACAACCTACCGCAACAATATTTGGGGCGTACTACAAATCACCGGTCGCACTAACGCTGAAGAGCGATCAAGAATCATTAGCCAGGACGCAAAGCCCTTTTTACAAAACACCGATCTTAGGTGACGCTGAAGACAATACCAATTTACCTTAATAATCGAAACTTCTTTCCTGCTCATCCGAGCTCATGCCATCTTTGTTAAAATTTTCCCTTCACTCGTGCCATTCCCGGCCCAATATCCACGACCAGAGCTGATTCACCAACATGCATCAAATCAGAACTAACATAGTACATAACCACCAATTCGCTAACCAATAGCAAACTCCCCAACTTGGCTCGAAGCCATATATCACAACACACTATACTCACAATGCATATGCTCCATTGTTGTCGTAATACCATAGTGAGATTGAACTCTCTCTTTCATAAGCTTGTGGAAACTCAAACCATCTGGAATTTTTAACTCTTCTTAAGTTCTTGCATTCACTCACATAACGGTCAAGCCCACTCTCTAGGCGACCAAATTTTTACTAAGTCCCAAATTTTTTAAAAATTTCGGCAGAGTCTCCTTTCTAATTGGGCACATCCACCTGCCAGAGAATCAACAAAACCATCCTAACAAAACATCCACAACTTGACAAAGCATCATAATGTATATCAGTAACATCAATCTCAATATTACATGTATTATACTATCAAAATTGATACACGGACATGCGTGCACCTATTTGAATCATAACACATAGAAAATACTTTTCCACCCTCCATTATTGGGCTATTTAACCAAGTAGGAACATATTCTCTCCTTAATGTTTCGACCTTCACGGTGTGCTCCTCGACATAGATTTCGTCATAATACATTTACAGAAGCGATCTTAGCTCCCAGACTTATCTAACTAGTATAACAAATGGTTTCTCCTCATAGGCCAATTACCTATTAGCTTTACCTTTAGTTCATGTTTTTGTATACCTTCCACTGTCATACACACTACACAGTACCAACATACCCATTACGTAGCTATCCAGCAGCCATTCCCACAATTTGGGACAATACTGAACATATAGGTTCATAACTCCAGCTCACAAAATCAGCACCTTGGTGCTCAAGCCATAAGCAAAGGTCCGGCCTCATGTCCTCCAGACTGGCCCAACATCAACTCACGGAGATTACTCCTCGCCCTTCGATCGAGGAATCAAAAGCCATCGAGGCACATATGATACTGAGCGCCTGTTTGTGCATACGATCACACTGAAGGAATTTCAAGAGTTTTTTTTCAAGCTGAATCAAGTACGCACGATAAGAATTCCAAGAAAGTGAAGTTTTCCTAAAGGTTCGGCAGCCTCTCGTGGAGAAATACAGGCGTCCCCGTATCGTTCCACGAGACTATACTAAACCGGCTCATGACTCATGAGGCCTAGTAACCTAGACTCTAATACCAACTTGTCACGAACCCAACCCCGGTCGTGATGACGCCCAACACTAATGCTAGGCAATCCCGACCATTCACTCTCTCTCAACCGAGCATGAAGCTAAAAATCAATTAATTAAATGCTTAAATCAAATATCAATACTCATAGCTGAATACTCAAATGAAAACAATACGAAACTCTAACGTAAACTGTAACTCCCAAATACCTGAGGTCATGAGTCTAGAGCCTCTAAATAATACCGAGTCAAAAATCCTCAATAAATAAATAAATAAATATGTTCTAAAGTACGGAAATAATAAAGGGATAGGGGCGGAGTCGGGTCCTGCGGACGTCAAGCAGCTACCTTGACAACTCCTGAAAACTTTGGAAACAGCAACTAGCTCAACTAGGCTCCCGAAGTACCTGAATCTGCACACAAGGTGCAGGGAGTAAAGTGAGTACTTCCAACTCAGCGGTAATAGACATGTATAATGTCTGACAGTTAGAAATCCCAAAATAGCACAATGTAAAGCTATAACCAATTAGTCTATACATTTAAAAATAAAACAGCAACAGGTAATGACAGGTAGGACAAATAGAAAACGATGCATGAATGCAATGCAATGCACATGACCGCTACGACACGTAGCCCGATCCATTTAACGTCGACGGCGCTCACTGGGGGTATGTACAGATCCTTCAACCCAAGCGCAATATAATCATAGCATTCGCTGCGGCGTGCAGCCCGATCCACCATTATATATATATATATATCCACCAGGCACCGTCAAAATTATCATTTAAGTTCCAATTATCAGGAATTACAGATTTAGTGTTTAAAGTATCAGAATTTTACTAATCATTACTACACAGTGTTCATCTCAGGACTGATATCATGAAAATATGCTAATATCATGGAAACAGTGATAATAATCCCTACGGGATCCAAATAATCGGCACGCAACCCAAATATGCTCATAGCAATCCAAGTAGGATGTTTACCAATCAATTTCTAGTCAA
>MU784597.1:41536-54704 GCA_026770625.1 Nicotiana glauca
GATCAAAAACCCAACCAAATCACCTCCGAATAACCTGAAATTGTGCACACATATCTCAATTCACCTAACGAAGCTACAACAACTCTCGGAATTCCATTCCGACCCTCGGATCAAAATCTCACATATCAACCGGAAATCGCCAAAATACTAACTTCGCCAAAATATGCTAACTTCTTCACCGGACTTCCAAAATTACTTCCGATTGCGCTCTTAAGCCTTAAATCATCACCCGGAGCTAACCGAATCATCGGAATTCAATTTTGAGCCTTCTAATTCACAAGTCAATATCCGGTTGACTTTTCCAACTTAAGTCTTCCTAAAAGAGACTAGGTGTCTCATTTCTTATCAAAATCATTCCAAATAAATTCTAACGCACCCAATACCGATAATGAAACATAAGAAAGTAGAAAATGGGAAGAACATAGTAGTAACTCATGAGATTACGGGTCGGGTCGTCACAATTAGGATAAAAACTTATTAGCACCAAGTGTTTATAAAAAAATATTAAATACATTATATGTGATTACACATGCACTTCTGTTACTTAGTCATTATTATAAAGGCATATTTTACTTAATTAAATCACTTAATCATAGTAAGTTAAGTTATATTTGAATTTCATTGCACATAATACAAGATCTTACGGCAATTTAGGGTGGATAAAATATTTTTTCCTATCTTAGTTGCCTTATTATTAACGACTATGGCTCAAATGGTTTAAATTTTACAATTGATCAAATTATAAAAATATGAGACGGTCAAGCAAGTAAGATAATTATTTATTATAATTTTTGTCTCTAACTTTTTCCGCGTATATCGCGGGTACTGTACTAGTTGGAAGAAAAGCTATAATATAAATAAAATCCCACAAAAGGAAAAATTCAAAATTTCCAACCGAGACATAACTGTCCTCCAAAATCCAAAGACTAATATTTATAGTGTCTATCGAGTTGTACTTTTTACCAGTCATCGCCGGTCATTTGAACAAACGCACCAATTCATTTTCGGCCCATTCGGGCCTTCCACAGCCCGGCTCAGAACCTTTCCCTTTCTTCTTTACGCAGGGCCCGTCGGAGCTCTTCAATTCTCAAACTTCCGATCGATTCACCGCCGCTGGAGATCTTATCTTTCTATTTCATTCGAATTCATGGAGCAATTATAGAACTTCGAGAACCCATTCCCTCATTCATTGAAAAAACGCATTTGAGGGGGGTGGGTGGGGGAAGAAAGGAGAAGAGATAAATTCGAACAGAAATGTCTAGGCAAATGGCAAATGCTGCGTTCCACAAATCCAAAACCCTCGATAACAAATATGTAATGATTTATTCACGTTATGTATTTGACATACATAGGAGAATTTAGTGCTAGTTGTTATATACATAAACATTTTAATTTTTGTTCATATGTATATGTTTACCTCTGTCTCTATTTTTAAGTTTTTTCTTATACAGAGAACTTCTAATATTGTTTATCATTTGTATTTGCATAATATTGGCATGAGATTGTGTATGTTGGCATGAGATTGTTTAAATAGAGTGACATGGTCAGTGAAGATACATATAGTAGGCCTCAACTTGTTTGTGACCAAATTATAATTGTTGTTGTTGCTTTAGTTATTCATTTAGTTGCTATATCTCGAGTACTAGTATAAAGGGTAGTCAGGTGCACAAAGCATCCCGTACTTACGCAGGGTTCGGGAAAGGGCCGCATCCCAAGAGGTGCGATGTAGACAATCTACCCTAATGCAAGCATTAGTGGCTACTTCCACGGCTCGAACCCGTAACGTATAGTTAACACTTAGATAACTTTACCGCTGCTCCAAGGCTCCTCTTCATTTCGAGTACTAGTATGATCTGAAGAATCGCAAAACTAGAATTAAAGCTTCAATCTTGTTAAGCTTCCTTGCATTTTCTAATTAAGTGAGATTATGCTACACAACCAGCGGCGGCAAAGAACACTAGGTGATTCTTCTCATATGTCTAAGCTAAGGTGGGAGAGTTTACCCGGTACTTGTGTTGGTGGGAGGAGCAGGTACTCGGTGAGATAGTAGAAGTGCGTGCAAACTGGTTGGACACCACTGTCATCAAACAACAAAAGATGAGATTATGGGTTGAAATATTTAGCGGTATGGATTATTAGGGGAAAAATTTGTTTTTTTTGTCTCGGGCATGTCAGGATTTTGGAATTTTTCTGGTGAGCTTTTAAAAATTGTGAAGGTGTAAACAAAGTAGTATATATCTTAGTATAATATAGGTGTTCTATGTTTGTCTACATTTGAGTTCAAAGCAAATTTTGTTGCTCTTTTCGGAATTGAGGCATAGCTGTTCGATTGACTGATTGATAATTGTCTTTGTGGATTGAAGATGCTTGGAGATGAGATTGGGAAGGGAGCTTATGGTCGAGTCTATAAAGGTCTGGATTTGGAAAATGGAGACTTTGTTGCAATTAAGCAAGTCTCTTTAGAGAATATTGCTCAGGAGGATCTCAACATCATTATGGTACATCGTCACTTCTTAGCTAATTGTTTACTAAAGAGAAAAAAAATAGAAGTTCTGATTTTTTTCCAACTTCGTGTGTTACCACATGTACATTGTGTCTGCAAATATGCATCTATGGAATCAATCTTATCAGTTTTCTTGATAACCCAGCCTTTGATACTTATATCCTTTGATATAAAGTTGGAATTACAGCCAGTTGTATAAATATTTACAATCAGGATTACTGTTAGTAGTTAGTACTATAATTATTTTGTTGGGCTCCTGTCTTTCTTCGTGTTACTGCAAGCGCGCACCCACGATCTGGGAAATGTGTTCCTAAATCCAGCTGGCTTGGAAGACGATTATGTCTGTTTTATACTAAGACAAACACAACAATGGCTATGTGGTTGTTGATCTAAAGCGAAATTTCGAACCTTGAAATAAATTTAATCCTCTTGGACAGTACTTTAACAATTGTACTTGTGTATTTCTGTCATTGATTGATTGATGTTAGGATGACTACCTTTTCTTTTCTGAACGATGATTGCTTGCAAGTGCAGATGGACTTGGTTAGTGTTGAGCTTCCTTTTCCTTACTCCGGCACCACTCCCAGCCCCCAGGCCTGTTGGCCGTTCTAATCAATTGGCAACTCGGTTCTGATGATTTTTTGTAGTTGTTATTGCTATCAATTCCCACATCTGATTCCTTGATATGGTTCCTATTGGTCCCATAAAAGATTTCCTGCAGTTGCGTTGACAATTGCAGCAGCTGATTTCCTAATTCAGATTCAGTTGGCGTGATTCACTTCTCCCTCCTGGATATAAATTATGCCGCTCTTGCTTTGTTAATGCCGGATCGTGTCATGTGCAACGTCCATCAATGATGGTTCATTAATGTCCATTGATTTAGACTCCTTCCCCCTTCTCAACGTAGAAAAAGATCGAGAGGGGCCCGAAAGCCCCCAAAGAACGGAAACGGAATTCGATTCACTCCCCATTCTCTCTTACATAAATAAGGCTTTCCTGAAACAGATCCCTAAACTCCTCTTTTTGTTGGAATTGCCCATAGTGATTGATTGTGGAACCAAGTTGTCAGGTCTCCCGGTTAAGGGGTCGAATCACAGGGATATTTTCTTCTCCTGTTCTCCAACCTTATTGTTCCTGGCTTCTGCCTCTTGAAGAGACTATGAGGAATTGCAATGGAACTCACATTTACTTTACAATAATATTATTTAAATAGATAAATTATTTTATATTTATTATGAATCATCCTAATTAAGTTTTTAATTTTATTTAATTAATGTAGAAGACAAAATCACAAAGTACATCAGGATTTTTAATCAATATAAATATTGTTAAACTAAAGTAATAGTAGTGGACATGTTCGAACCCGGTTGAGCCCTATGTTAAAGCATTTATTTCTTCATCAGAAGTAATAATAGTCCACATCTTATATAACTTCTTAATTTTGGTACATATAGTTTGAGAAATAAATGGTTAAATTGATAAGAGGTAATTTGGTAAATGTTTGAGCCTTGGGGTTTGCTCCCTTTCAAGGTCTCAAGTTCGAAACCCACTGGGTGCAAACAATTTTTGAGGGCCATCGGACTGGGTAAAAATCTGAATTAACCGTGGTGCACTTGTGGGAACTCCTTGCCGAGGGCCTGTGCACCCCCGGGATTAGTCGGGGCTCGAAGAGACTCGTACACCCGGTGCAAAAAAAAAAAAAAAAATTCTTAAATATATTTTTGTCATGAAAAAAATTACTTTTTCTACTTTTCCTTTTCCTTTTAAGGACAAATTACCAAATTCTACTTCTTCCTGTACTAGAAGAACTGCTTGTGCTAATACGTAGAATTGCTTATTATTTTTCTAAGATGATTAATACCTTTAACCACCCAAAAAGTTTTTTTTTTTTTTTTTTGAAAACATAAGTACTTCAAAATTTTCAGAAGTTTGGCCAAACTGACTATTACACCTTTGTATTGTTTGATAGAGATAATGCTTGAATTTTATTTCCTCCGAACATTCTGTTAAGTAGATATCACATAGGAAAAATAGGAAAGCTAAAGTTAAGGATTAAAATTAAAATCTTCTTTCATAGTGAAAATACTTAGAAAAATAGAATCTCTTATTAGAAACAAAGTTACTAGTTAATGAATCTTACTATACTGAAAATGCTTGTCAAAATAGAATTTCTTACCTGAAACGAAGTTACTATAATGAAATATTTGCCAAAAATAGGATCTCCTAATTAGTGTTGGTCTTCCTTATTCCAAGCCATATATCTGCAGTATGTTTTTCCGACAAATCATCCATAACATTTGGTTGTGTTAAATTAATGTATGATAATTACTGATATGTGCATGGTGTCATTTGATGAATTGTATTATTTTCTTGACTTAATGTGACTTACGAGTTGTTCTTTTCTTTGGATACTATACTTGGTCGGATGCATTAATGTCACAGCAAGAGATTGATTTGCTTAAGGTAAAGATCTCTTACCTCTTTTGGTCCTCATCATAGCATTCCCCAACCCTCCCAAGGAGGAGAAAGAAACAAAAGGAAAATAGAATGCACCTGAAGGTATACTTTTCAGTAAGGACAGCTAAACCTGTGTGATCATATTTTCTTTTGTTCTCCAGAATTTGAACCACAAAAACATTGTGAAGTATCTTGGATCCTTAAAGACAAAGACTCATCTTTTCATAATTCTTGAGTGAGTGAGCTTGAAACATATTTTCATATTGTTTTGCTTTATATCTGAAAGAGACTAACTAATTGAAATTCTGATACTTCTTTAAAGGTATGTAGAGAATGGTTCACTTGCCAACATTGTCAAGCCAAACAAATTTGGGCCTTTTCCAGAATCTTTGGTTGCTGTTTACATCTCTCAGGTTTCATATTGAGTGCCAAATTAGGTGTCTCTCAGATTAGTTGTGGAAGTTTCAGTTTTTGATGGCTCTGTTCTGTCGTAGGTATTGGAAGGGTTGGTTTATCTACATGAGCAAGGTGTAATTCATAGGGATATCAAGGGTGCAAATATATTGACAACTAAAGAGGTTTTTAATCGCACCCCCTTTTCTAATTTTGCTACATTCATGCAGGGAAATTCCTACTCTCTTTGTTCCATTGTTGTGGCTTTATTACTATTTTGGGTAGTCAGAGAAAGATTTTATTGTTCCTTTTACCACAATTTTCTTATTTTTTTTAATAAATATTTCGATCTATTAACTATAGGGACTAGTAGTTCTTTTACGTAGTTCCACAATACGAAATTTTTTACCTTTTTTAACTCAAAGAATCTATATCCGAATTCAGACTGAAAATTAAGTAGTTTGACCCTCGTATTCCGAACCCCGCCACATAAAATGAGATGACTGGAGTAATTAGTTATTTTCTCATTGTGCTATTATCTGATTTCTTTTGTCCCTTGTTTAGGAGAAAGAAGTTTAATGAGTTCTATAACTGCATGGCTAAGTACTTACATTTCCAATCTCATTGTTACCATCCATTCTCATTCGGATTATAAAATCAGCTCAAGTAAACTTTTCCTGATGTGTGTTTGCCTTTCCTAATTTTTTTTTCTTGATAATTTTTGTTTGCAGGGTTTGGTGAAACTTGCTGATTTTGGTGTTGCAACAAAATTGACAGAGGCAGATGTTAATACACACTCAGTTGTTGGAACACCATATTGGATGGCACCTGAGGTGTTGAAAACTTATTTTGCGTGGTGTCTATATTTGGATTGACATTTTGTTTTTCTTTCTTGCCTGTTATTCACCTCTGAAAGGGAAGAGAACTTTCTTTGAATTAGTTATCGACTAGCTGTTGCTTAGCTGAGATTTCTATCTTGTATATTTACTCATGCACATGGTGTTCCTTAGAAGGAAATCAAGTACAACTAAAAGTTTTGAGTATCTTAGCTTGACTTATTTTACTGTTGTAAGAAGCCACCTTTTAAAGGCATAATTCAGCATGTCAATGTGATGTGTTGAAAGTAGACTTAAGATTTTACTCATAGACATCACTGAGAATGTGCTGGAATTGAAATGGCAAGTTTTTACTCATAAACAGTACTAAGAGGGATTGCATAAGAATCGCAGCAGACTTGGAGTACCATTCCTCAAGCCATTTGGTGGACTGTTTGCCTTGAAAGAAATAGAATAATTTTTGAAGGCAACAGGAGAAACATACATAGCCTTAAACAAAGATGTATATGTTTGCAAGCTTTTTGGTTCAACCTGCTTATTGTACATGATGCAGTTGGATTTCTGGATACAATAGAGGAACTGCACATTTTGTAATTATGACTTTTAGCACTGGCTTACTGCAAGTATTTATAAATCTTCGATCGCTTATAAAAAAAAGGACTCTGCTGGAATCATGTACGTTGTGCCAAAAGTATAGCCCTGTCTAAATCTATAGGGATTCTAGGAGCTGTAGAATAGATTCAGCTTCATTTGCCAGTTCCATTCTACACCAACAGTAAAACAAAAAGTGCCGCTGTCCGTTATCCTTTGGATGTGATTGTGCTCATCTTCAAAGCATCTCAAGTTCCTTTCTTTCCAAAGAGTCCACCAGATTCAAGCTGGTGTAGTGTTCCACCATGTTATCTTTCTTCTCTCTGAACCTGCCCTGATCCAGCTTTTCAATAAATCAGCTGTGTTGTTTGGCATGGGCCATTTGACTTCCAGGAAGTTCCAAAATAATTAAAAAATCTGAAAGTAGACTTTCTTCTTCTGGAAAAGAATGCTAAACCACCCAAAAAGCAAGTAATTTGAATGGACAGTTCACTGGTTAGAAAAGGGAAGAAAATGGGATTTGTTGAAATATTCTGCTGGTTATATTAGTGATAGCAGAAACTTGCACCTAGAAGATCTATCCTTAATGCTTTCTCGTGTTTCAGGTGATTGAAATGTCGGGAGTATGTGCTGCATCTGACATCTGGAGTGTTGGCTGTACAGTTATAGAACTTCTTACTTGTGTACCTCCGTACTATGATCTTCAGCCCATGCCTGCTCTCTTTCGGATTGTACAGGTTAGTTTTAGTTATGCTATGTCTTTTTGTCTTTACGTATGAGGAAGACGAGGATAATATTTTGAATTAAGGTAGTGGTGATATTCCTTATTCCACTAGCTACTGAGTGGTTAAGGGCTGCTTTTACGATCTTCATCGATTTAATGGATACTTGTCTATTTCCAGGATGATCATCCCCCAATTCCAGACAGCCTTTCTCCTGCTATCACTGATTTTCTGCGTCAGTGTTTTAAGAAGGTAATAGAATATCCTTCATCAATTAAGTCTTGGTGCTTGATATTTTCTAGTTTATTGGCTTAATGAGGCAAAAGGGAGACTGCTGTGCGTTTGGATTGGGAAGATATGAGAAGTTACAGGTCACATGACCTAAGCTGTTTACTCTCACATTTATAATGCTCAAAGGATGATGATAGTCTGATGTTGGACGTGGATCTAATAGAACTACAAGTTCACCGGCCTCAATATAATTGGCATTTTTAAAGTAATGGAGTTCTATAATATTGTCAGAATTTGGAGGCGGGCATGATGAACAATATGAGGCTTTTTGGCAGGCACGGTTGATGTTGTAAAGTAATGAGGAGAATCTTCAACTAAATTTTCTGACTTTAATGTAGTTGCAGAAATCCATCCAAACATTTTGTTAAATGGAAACTTGAAGCTTTAGATACCTTGGAGATTGATATTTTTTATGATTTTGTCTTCTTGCTAGTTTATCCCTTGACTACTCCAATAGATTTTGGTAACTATAGATTAGCGTGTTTCAGGATGCTAGACAAAGGCCTGATGCTAAGACACTACTTTCACATCCATGGATACAAAATTCAAGGCGTGCTTTGCAGTCCTCACTCCGTCATAGTGGGACGCTAAGGTAGATTTTGTAATATACTCTTAGTTTTTCTTTGATAATTGAGAAATCTCCGAGGGCCAGTGGCACACAGTTCGAGACACAGTGGATAATGGGCCCGCCCCTCTACACTTTACACTTAAATACCTGGTTCTTATCTTATCTGTGTTAGGGTTCGAACCCATGACTTGCGTTCAATCCACACATCAGGGGTTGCGATCGGGCCACTAGACCAAGCCTCGGGGATTGTAAAACACTCCTAGTCATCATTAGCCTAGTACTTTTCCTCTGGGATTCCCCCTAGATATTTGTTCTATGACGGTATAGTTTTTTGATCCGCACCATATTTTTCTTGCATTTGTTATCTTATAGAAATATAGAAGAAGATGGATCGGCTGATACAGATGCATCGAATGAAGATGATAAGGGTGCTGCTGGAAGCTCTTCTTCAGACAAAGCAAAAGTATTTTTCTTTGGAGTTTCTTTAATATGATGAAAATATCAATTAAGCAATATGGTGATACTTTCCGAATCCAGGAATCTTGTTCAGTGTTGGCATCACCTGAAGTCTCGGAGATTAGCAAGTCAGAAGAGTTTGATGGCTCAACTAGTAATCACTTAGAAGGAAGAACTGATAATATTGAAGATCAATTTACGTCAGATCAAGTTCCAACTTTAGCAATTCGTGAGAAGTCTCCTATTCAAAGCTGTGCTGATGGATTGGCTGTGAATAATGAATCAACGCTTCAAAGTTCAACAGACTTGGTTGAGCCTGAGAAAGTTCTTGCAAACGGGGAACTTGAATCTAGTCAATCCAAGGGTGGAAATAATGTAGGTAAGAAGGTTGAAGAAAAAGGACGTGGCATTAATGCTTATTCTGCATCATCCAGTTCTGGACAAAAGAACGCAGATCATAGTCCTAGAAAGGTAAAGTTTATGCTTATAATTCCTGTTGTTGATTTCTTAATGTCATTTCCAAAGAAATCACTACAGGATTCCTAATGTTTTTTGCTTGAGATGTACTTTTGATGAGGTGTTCTTTTTTGCATCTATTGAATGCATATCACTAAATTCACTTCTTTGAGGAAAAATGTAGAGGATATTCTTATAATTCCTATTTTCTTTTTGCTGCTTGCTGAACAATATCCTTCTTTTTCAATGTTAGAAAATTAGTAAACAAGTCTTTAGTATTTAGCTGCATAAGCTGGAGATGGTAACTTTTACACCTCTTGTGTTGTAGGTTTAATCCAATTATGACCTTTTCTTTTGTTGTATGTTATCTATGCAAATGGGATGATTTTGATGTCAGTTATCAAGTCTAATTGGTGGAACCGTGTTGGTGTGACTAACTTCATCGCTAATCCAGGTTTTTCGTGTTATGAATAGTAGTTTATAGGAAGAGGTCGGTAAGTCCATGTCCTGCCTGAGCTCAGAGTTCTAATTTGAAAATAATATTTATCTCTGGTTTTGGGGTATTCACTTGTTTTTGTTTCTATAATTTCATCCATGTTATGTACGTTCATCTCACGCTGGTTACTATTAGTGGATTGATTTTTTTTTTTCAGGATCATCTCTGATCTATTTTGAAGCTCAACTCTACTTGTGTTTCTTTGCTCCTTTATGTCTTTTGGCTGCATCAAACGTTACTCAATGTTCTTGTGTCGTCTATTTAGCTGCTTATTATTTTATGCTGAATCATATTCGTATCTGAAAATTTGTGAAGGCTGTGAAGACATCAGTAGTTCCGCGAGGAAATGAACTGAGCAGATTTAGTGACCCCCCTGGTGATGCTTCGTTGGATGACCTGTTTCATCCATTGGAGAAGAACCTGGAGAATCGCGCTGCTGAAGTTTCTCTTTCTTCATCATCTTCACAAATTGCTCAAAGCAATGTGGTTTCCGAAACTGGAAAGAATGATTTGGCGACAAAGTTGAGGGCCACAATTGCTAAGAAACAAATGGAGAGTGAATCAGGACCAGCAAATGGTGGTGATTTACTCAGCATCATGATGGGTGTGTTGAAGGAGGATGTAATAGACATGGATGGTTTAGTATGTGTGCTTATTCTTTTTGCTTGGTTTATGCATATTCTTTATACCTGACTGTCTTTCTCCTTTCATTATCTTAATTCATTATTTTTTGGATGCTTTCAGGGCTTTGATGATAAATTGCCAACAGAAAATCTTTTTCACCTTCAGGTACTTGTAGACATGTTTTCTTGACTTATTTGTGTGTGGACGCCTTCACCTTTGTCTTTTTGAAAAGTTAAGGTAAATTTGTAAATGATTCAGCACAAAGACAGTGCTGTTTTAGCCGTACAATATCAGCACGGAAACACCAAATAGTGAAAGACAGCATCAGCTAGCCCCTTAGTGATTCTAAAATCTGTAGCCCTATTTCAGCCTCTTTTACATATTCCAGTCTACAGCAAAAGCAAAAAGAAAATATACAGTTTGCCGTTATCTTTTGAATGGAGTTGACACTATCTTTAAAGCATCTTCTATTTCTCTTGTTCCATATAGTCTACCATATGCAAGCAGGTATAGTATCCCACCAAAGAAGCTTCATCTTCCTGGCTCCCTTTCTGTCCATCTCCTCAAAAGGTCATCTGTTGTCCTTGGCATAGCCCACTGCAGCCCAATCATATTCATATACAAATGCCATAATTGTGCAGTAACATGACAATGCAAAAGCAAATGACAGGTACTCTCTGCTTGACTTCCACAGAGAACACATTTCCTAGTTAGGACGCCCCCTCTTTTGCAGATTCGCATGTGTGAGACGAGCTTCATTGCTCACTATCCATGTGAAGCAAGCAAACCTTGATTGGAGCTTTGGACCTCCAAATTTGTTTCCATAGCCAAGGCTTCGCTAAATAGTCCACCTTTATTGGATCCTTGTAGCAAGAAAAGAACTCACAGTGAACACTCCTTTGCTGCTGGGCCTCCATGTAATGCTATCTTTTGTTTCTAATAGCTTCAGATTCATGCTCAACAGATTAATAAATTGAGCTGTCCTTGTTACCTCCCAATCATTAAAATTCCTTCTGAAGTTTATGCTCCAAAACCCCATTGATTCTGTAATCAGGTAGTGATGAAGTTTTGCTTACTGCTAAGGGAAACAAATCAGAGAATAAGATCAAAGGGCATTTACCAGCCCAATCATCCATCCTAATGGCAATGCTTCTACCATTGCCAACTTTAAATCCATTTTTGGCCGTAAAGCAAGGCCAAAGTGATCCGATGGCCATCCAAACAGAAACTTCGAAGGGTGTTAGAACATACTGGAACACCATTATCCGTCAACACCATACTTGTTTTTAATTACACTCACCCACAGTGAGTCCATCTCTTCATTAAACCTCCAAATTTACTTCATTTACAAGCATCTTGTATGTTGTCTGAGATCTTTAATGCCCAACCATCTTCTTTCTTGTTTTTAGTTACAGTCTTCCATTTCACCAAGTTGAAGGTTCTCCTATTCTTGTTGTGTTGCCACAGGAAATTCCTCCCAAGCTTATCAATTCTTTTCTCAATCTTGACAGGCAAACAGAACAAAGAGACATCACATATGTAGGAAGAGAGTCAAAAACAATATTTAAAAAATGGTTTTAATGCCTCTACATCATTCAAGTAATATTTTGTCCTCAAACTCTTTGACAACATTGTACTGTAAAACAGTTGATAAAATCTTATCCTGGAGTACTGATACCATAAAAATCTGGCATGTTATTTATG
The DNA here is from genome assembly GCA_026770625.1 of Nicotiana glauca. Classification (NCBI taxonomy): domain Eukaryota; kingdom Viridiplantae; phylum Streptophyta; class Magnoliopsida; order Solanales; family Solanaceae; genus Nicotiana; species Nicotiana glauca. The sequence goes on from MU784597.1 coordinate 53,634, forward strand.
AGCTGATTCTGAAGCAATAATTATACAATCTCTTCCCTTTTGTCTCTTCTGAAAGCAAAATTGAGAACCCATCTGCTTAATAGATTCCTTGGTTGCTACCGTTTTTCTATGTTTTTCTTTGACGAAGAAAATCAACTGTTAAGATTATGGAGATTTATAATTTTTTTTTTTAAAAATATCTCTTTCTTTATTAAAAATGGAGGTTTATAAGTATATTTTCAACACAGCAAAATATCCTTTCTTTAGCAGCACTGTGCCAATTGTTTCATTTTCCATCTCACCGGGGTTTCTTTGTTAGATGCACAATGATTGCAAATAAAGTTTTCTTTGGTTGCTAAAGTTCTAGGTTTGACAAACCAGTACCAGGCACAATCTACATTAGAGCATACATATAACACTTTTCTTCCACATTCTTGATAATTATGGTTTCTGATTTGCTAATGTATAGAGTTTCGTCTCATTTCCTTCTTTTGCAATGAATGAATCATCTTGGGAGATTGTCTTTCTTTCCAATTGGAAAAAGAATATTTACGTTGCTGGAAGGTTTTATCGGGAAGTTTACAAATTGTGTTCAAATGAAATTTTAAAGAATAAAACCAAAGCAACAATAACCTAAGTTGCTCGGACTCAGGTGCGGGTATCCGATACAGGGACGGATCCGAGTATCAGGTTCGGCAAAATCTAAATTTTAAGATTCGGGGGTGCGGATCCGGATATGGATATGGGTGCGGGGATTCGGCTAATAAAAAATAGAGCTATAAAAATATTGTAAATTTTGAGAGATATTTAGTGAAAAACTTACATGAATATTGTAGAATTTAATCTTTCATTTTCCAAGATGGACATTATTCTTTCATTCTCCTAAATCTGTTTTATTTTTGATTTTGAAATATCAAAATCTCAATTTTTCTCCCAAATTTGTCGATGGACTCCGGTCAAAGTGTCCGAACTCAGTTGACCGTATCCGGGACGTATCCCGCTCCCGCTCACGTCCCCGACTCGTATCGGGACGGGGACGACACCAAAATCGAAGAGTCTGCGCAACTTAGACGATAACAGGGGAAGAGAGGG
>MU784597.1:56053-68734 GCA_026770625.1 Nicotiana glauca
GGGGGGGGGGGGGGGGTTATGGGGAGCTTACTCTCAAAAGAGAGTGCAGCCAATAGCCTGTAATGGGGATTTTTAGCTTTATGCCAGAGAAGTATAAGATAATAATCCTCGTGTTTAATCCTGTAATCTCTAGTTTATATACCTTTTCTATATGCTTTATTTGCATTGACCGTTACATAAGTTCTATCTCCGTTAAGTGATATATGAATTTCTAGACAAGATAAATGAAAAACCTGACTCACGGATATTTTGGAACTTATCATATTGGCAGGCTGTAGAATTCAGCAAGTTGGTATCATCTTTAAGAACAGATGAATCAGAAGATGTTATTGTATCAGCTTGTCAGAAGTTAATAGCATTCTTTCATCAACGGCCAGACCAGAAGCTTGTCTTTGTCACCCAGCACGGTTTGCTTCCTCTAATGGAGTTACTTGAGGTTCCCAAAACTCGTGTATGTCTTTATGGTGTGATCGCATTAGTGCTTCAGTCTCTCTGCACATTCAACAAGCTGTAGCAGATTTATTTCCGGTTAATCCGTGGACTAATGTGCTTTCATTTTTCAGGTCATCTGTTCAGTGCTGCAAGTACTAAACCTGATTGTTCAAGATAACACGGATTCCCAAGAAAATGCTTGTCTCGTTGGCCTTGTAAGTGTTACTAGCATTTATTCTTCTGATTGTACTTTGAATAATTTAAATAAATGTTTTTTGTTAAGAAATGGGTGAAGCCCCGTATACAAGCCATATACCATAAAATAGAGAACCTACACCAAAACTTGGTTCTCTACAACATAAACCCAATCTTCTAAACCAATAGGAAGGTCATGGTTACACCAAAAAGAAATTAGAAACAAAAGGAATTTGTAAGTAAATTTTAATAATTCTGAAAAGTAAAGACTGCAAACAGTGGTTTCATTGATACTGGGGCTAAACCATTTTTCTCAACTTGTATTTATGTTAAAGGTAACACATGTTCCCAATAAAATGTTTGTCTTGTTGGCCTTGTAAGTGTTACTTACAGTTAAACTTCTGGTTCTACTTTAAACATTGATAAAATAAATGTTTAGTAATTCTGAAAGTAAATGCTGCAAACAATAGTTTTCTTGATACTGGGGCGTAACTTTCTCAACTTCTATTGTTTAATTGTCTCGTAGATCCCTGTCGTAATGAGTTTTGCTGCCCCCGATCGTCCTCGAGAAATTCGTATGGAAGCAGCTTGCTTCTTTCAGCAGCTTTGTCAGTCGAGGTATAGAGATTATGGCTCTGGGTTTTTGTGTTGATGACATGAAAAATTGCGCAACTGAACTGATGATTGCTTTGTTTACAGTTCCTTGACGTTGCAAATGTTTATTGCTAACCGTGGAATACCTGTTCTTGTGGGCTTTTTAGAAGCTGATTATGCCAAATATAGGTTTGTTTTCCATATCTTTTGATTAGAGCATTTCATTTACGGACGAGATGACGTAGCTCTCATGTTTTCTTCACTTCAAATATTTGACTTTAAATGAATGTAGTTTCTTTTGTACAATTATTTTGGTATGCAAGAGTGCGCCATTTAATGCATATATTGGAACTTTGCTTGTTGTGGAATGTGGAAATCTACATTTCGATTTTGTTCATTGTTGGAAGAGAATTTTGTTAATTACAAATGAGTTTGGAGTTAATCGAAGTGTTAAAGCATTTAACTGCAGATATAATTGTGTTGGAGATTTTTGTAATTCACCTTCAAGAATTGCAAAATTGCTTCTGAGGCTACACAAAACTATTTATTTTTAAAAGAAAAAAATTCTTTAAGAAGTGTCATGACCTGGATATTTTCAATCAGGACCAAGATAGTAGGTAGTTGAAAAAGACCTGAGTTCAGATAGCAGCGTCACCCTGATTTAAGTGTGGTTGGCATTTAATATAGTGACTCCAATAACTAGTCCTATTTCAATTTTGTCTATGGGTGGACGTGAATCAACAGGGTAAGAGCGTTTGCAATGTTCTTGAAGTATGAGCAGATCATACAATTGTTTGATGAGATATCGATAACCAGTGTGATCTCTGAGAGTGACCTTGCTACTTTTGGGGAAATATTAGGCTCCAGACAGACTTGGGTAAAATTTAGGGGGGGGGGGGGGGAATAGTTAGTATGGCAAGCATACTGGAATGTGTGATTAGGTTTCTACCAACCACTCACCTGGACATTTTACAATTTGAAGCAATTATAGAGAAAAGTCAGTTTGAGATATGGTTCTAACACATAGAGAAACAATTGGCATCATGAACAGACATCTGTCTTTTGGAGGTTTTATCACCAGAACCCATCTTTCTAATAATCGCCACTAAAAATATAGCTTAAGTACTGTTAGTAATGTCTTTTGGAGATTTTGTCAAACAAGTGACAAACAGTTTGACTTCATGTGGTTAATGCTGATTAATACTGTGGTTAGTGACATCTTTACCTATTTTTTGTTAATGTACCCTTTCTGGTGTAAGTGGAAAAGTATTTAGACATGCATGGGAGGTTTCATGAATAATGCAGCTACTACCTTCTCAAGGTCTTGAAAACCTAAGACAATAATCTGATGCTTTACTATGGTTGGGAGAAAATAACTGAAAGTTCACACCAAAACCTTTCTATTCCCGTTGGTAATGAAAGCAGAAGAAGGCATCTGCAATCTATGTAGATATATGTGGAAAGCAAAGCTCCTCTCAAAGTTGCTGTCCTTAGCTTGACAGCAGCATATGAGGCTGTTTGCCCAATGGACCGTCTGCAGAAGATATGGAAAGTACTTTGCAGCATCTGTTACCTTATCTGAGGAAGAAGTTGAATCTGTAGACCATTTCTTCGTGCATTGTAAAAGGAATACAGATGCTTGTAGTATGTTCCTGCTACTTGTCGGGGTTGAATTGGTGATACAACATTCTGTCTTTGAGCTCCTACCAGTATGGAGTGTAAGATAGAATGATTCTATTTATTTTTGGGACATTTGGAAGGAAAGAAACTAGAGGTGTTTCAAAGGAGAGAAAGTCGACCATGCACAAGCAGAAAGCCAAATGTCTTAGAAAACTTTTGCAATCAATTAGAAAGAAATGATTTAGGAAGCTTTATGAAACTTTTTGGCAAAGTTGAATATGTAACTGCAGTTCGCGTAGTTTTATAGCATTGACTCAGAGCATCATATTACGTAACTGGTATTACCAATTATTTATAAAAAAGACAAAAAGGAAAAAGGTATGCTCCAGAGTAAGAAACTTCACCACTGGTTTCGTATCCTACTATCCTCAGAATCAAAAGAATATCAGATTGTTTGCAGGTTCATGTTGGACCCCCGGAATCAAGAATATCTTGCTGATGTTGCACTTCGATTTCCTTTGATGGAGCATCTCGTAGGTTCTCAATGCTCTCAGATGATAGGGCTGCAAAAGAAACCGAGTCAGTCAGTCCAAAAGCATGAGGAATATCAATCAACTAAATGAGGCTTTTGCCTTTACCTAAACCTCACATCTTATATCTTACAAAGACACTAGAACTTTTATGAATTTGGCGATCCAGATGTTGATAGGATGGGAATGCTATAAATAATGGATAATCTCTATGAACCCCATCCTATCTTCTCCTTTTCCACTTTGCCATTTTTCTTCCTCTTTAGCTTTTCCTTAGTTTAGAACTTTAGATAGAAAACAGGAAGACCTAAATTACTAGGCGTGATTAATTAGCATCTTAAAATCATGACCGAAATTAACTGTTATGCAAATAATATTTTCTAAAGTCTACCCTCCCAAAATGCATGCAGGGAAATGGTTCACATGGCTATTGATGGCATGTGGCAGGTGTTTAAGCTTCAGCGATCTACTCCTAGAAATGATTTTTGCCGCATAGCTGCTAAAAATGGAATTCTGCTCAGGCTCATCAACACTCTCTACAGCTTGAATGAAGCGGCTCGTTTAGCTTCTGCATCTGGTGGAGGTGGGTTCCCTCCTGATGGATTGGCTCCCCGACCACGGTCTGGGCCACTTGACCCTGGCAATTCTTCATTTATGCAGACTGAAATGCCCCCTTATGGAACTGATCAGCCAGATATGCTTAAGATTAAGAATGGAGAGCGTGTTTTGCCAGCTGGAATGCAGGAACCTTCTCGAACTTCAGCTTCACATTCACCAGATTCTCCATATTTTCGACAGGATTTTGAGAGGCCTCGGTCAAGTAATGCTACAGTGGAAGCTTCAGGTCCATCAAGATTGCCAGATGGAACATCTGTTTCTAGAGATCGAGAAAGCCTAGACAGATACAAAAATGATCTCTCTCGAGCTGAGATTGACTTTAGGCAGCAAAGAGGTGGCAATACAAGTAGAATATCGACTGACAGGGCATCATATGGATTTCCTGCTTCAACAACTACTCCGCAAGAGAATGTACGGCCCCTTCTTAGTTTGTTGGAGAAGGAACCCCCATCTCGCCATTTTTCGGGTCAGCTTGAATATGTTCACAATCTTTCTGGACTAGAGAAGCATGAGAGTATACTCCCTCTTCTGCATGCATCTAATGAAAAGAAAACAAATGGTTTGGACTTTTTGATGGCTGAATTTGCAGGTAATGATTCAGCTGCTTGTTTCACTTGTTTTTAAATTGCAAACTTCCCTGCCTCCTATTGGAATTTGATAAGAATTGAAGTGTTTGTAATACTCCTTTTATTACAAGGCATTGTCTTCTGATTACCATCCAGCAGACTCTTATTTTTATCTTCTCTAAATGGCTGAATAGAGGTTTCTGGACGTGGAAGGGAAAATACTAACTTGGAGTCATTGCCTAGAAGTCCACATAAAGCTGCCACTAAGAAAGTTGGAGGGGCAGCTTCTACTGATGGAATTGCTTCAACTTCTGGACTTGCATCACAGACTGCGTCAGGTGTATTGTCCGGCTCTGGAGTGTTAAATGCTAGACCAGGAAGTGCAGCATCATCTGGAATACTTTCACACATGGTGTCGCCCTGGAATGCTGATGTTGCTAGGGAATACTTGGAAAAGGTAGCAGACCTTCTGCTTGAGTTTGCTGCAGCAGACACAACCGTAAAATCCTTCATGTGCAGCCAAAGTTTGCTCAGCCGTCTTTTTCAGATGTTTAATAAGATAGAGCCCCCTATTCTTCTTAAGGTACCTTTCTAGTAAAAGTTTCTGCCCTGCAATGCTTTTTATTACTATTAATATTATCACACAACTATGCTCATGACGGTTCCTTTTTCCCCCCCTTTTTTTTGCAGCTATTGAAATGCATTAATCACCTTTCAACAGACCCACACTGCTTAGAACATCTCCAGAGAGCAGATGCAATCAAGTATTTGATACCCAATCTTGATCTCAAAGAGGGTCCTCTTGTGTCCCAAATACATCATGAGGTAATTTAAGCATTTAATTCATCGGTTAACCAGAGAGCATGGTGATGCATATGTTTTTACAACGAAACCAAATTACGAATTGGATGCATCATTCATGTACATGGTAAATTAGGATTTGGAGTGCTAAGTTTATTGTTTCACAGTTCACTGCTCTTTACTTCTATGATACTCAGCAAAATATTGAAAGTAGAACCCCATATTATGTCAAAATTTTTTCCTATAATCTTTGTGAAAATTCTCTTTGATCCATAAAATGCCTATTCTGTAATTAAGGTTTGTTACGAAGTGCGAATAATTCAATTTGAGAAGCTTATTTGTATAAATTTCACTCTCTGTTTAGTCTATGTTTGCAATTGAGGATGTGAACTCTATTATTTGGTTTTTTCTTGAAGAGGGACCATGTTATACGCCTGGCCTTGTCACTTCTTGTTATCATTTGGTTGGAGATTGTCTGCTTATGGTTCGTCAGTTGTAAATGGCTGTTCTGATGGAACTTTGAACGCTCTGATCTCTTATAACAGAAAAAAATCGTTTAGTGGAAGTGCAGGGTTTTGAGAGTTTCTGCAGATTGTGCACTAGCAGTTTTCTTTTTTTTTACAACTTTTTAGTTTTGATATTGTGTCTTGCCTTAGTCCATGGAATATAATAAACTATCAACAAAATAACACTCCAATCCCAAACTAATTGGGTCAGCACATTAAACCTCCGTAGAATGCACTCTATTTGGTCTTACATTTCAATGCTAGTAAGTAACCTGTCTTTTAATGCAAATTATATGTCTCGAAAACTAGATTCTCTCTAAATTTTCCACTTATTCATACGGAAACCTAATGTTAGTGTAACAAGAAGAAGTAAATTACCCCAATGGTGGTTCTTGTATAATATCGAATATGACGGTGCCTTGATTCTTTATTTGCCTTGACCCCAACCCCCCAAAACCCTCCGCGGTCAATTGCCAATGATATAGGGATATTCTTAGTGTTTTTTTTCTTTTTTAATAACTAATTAAAGCTTATACATTCACTCTAAGGTGACTGCTCAGCGTATATTCCTCATGGACTTTTTCTTTTTTTTTTCCTTGCTGCAGGTTCTCCATGCATTGTTCAACCTCTGCAAGATCAATAAGAGAAGACAGGAGCAAGCTGCGGAAAATGGAATTATTCCACACTTGATGCATTTTATCATGACCAGTTCTCCATTGAAACAATATGCATTACCTCTTCTATGTGATATGGCTCATGCGTCACGTAATTCAAGAGAGCAACTTCGTGCTCATGGTGGACTTGATGTATACCTGAGCTTACTTGAAGATGAACTTTGGTCTGTCACAGCATTAGATTCCATTGCTGTTTGTTTGGCACATGACAACGAAAGCAGGAAAGTGGAACAAGCTTTGCTCAAAAAGGATGCTATACAGAAAATGGTCAAGTTCTTCGAATGCTGTCCAGAACAGCATTTTCTGCACATACTGGAACCTTTCTTGAAAATTATCACGTATGTCACTTTTCGAGTTTTAACTTTCCCTGTTTGCTGCTTGCATATGTTCAGTGGCGGAGCCAGATTTTTCCCGGGGGGAGTCAAAATATAAATAAGTAAGCATATGAAAAAATTAAGAGGAGTCAACACATAGTATATATGCATAAAGATATAATATTCAACCTATCTACGCGGTATAATTTCCTGACGAAGGGGTGTCAATTGACTCCCCTTGCCAATGAGTGGCTCCGCCACTGCTTATGTGCGTGTTTGTCTTTTTTAAACTTGCATTAATGGATCTGCCTACAATTGAATGACTTCTGGAAACATGGTTGCTTGGAACGAAAGCAAAAATAGTGGTAAGTTTGACCATTTTGGCTTGGCAGTAGTTTAGCTGGCAAGATGCACCTATCAAAAGAGAAGGAAAATAGTGCTGCTGCCTAGATACATTTATCCAGATCCTGGTAGATGAACTCTTGTTGTAGAGCTGATACATCTAATATCATTTCATAGCTTATTTGGCTGTGAGGCTCTTTTTGATTAGTTAGTTTCTAAATGGATTCTATCCTATTAGATGAGCAATGCTCTTAATGCCTCTTTTTGCCCTTTCTCAACATTGTAACACTAGTTTGAATTCCTAATGGTCTTTTTTCATATGATATGAGTGATTAATAAGTCCATACAGTATAACAGACATTGTCCACTCTAGTCCTGCATACTGAATTTGCGTTGTTGACCTTTTTTTAAAAAAAATAAATAGTTTTTCATGGAATTTAATTATGAGTTTATTCTTCTGTTGATCTTTGGTTAATTTTGATGCAGGAAATCATCTCGAATAAATACAACTCTCGCTGTCAATGGATTAACACCATTGCTTGTCTCTAGGCTTGACCACCGAGATGCTATAGCTCGACTGAATTTGCTCAAGTTGATAAAGGTGTGAAATTAATGCTTTTGAGTGGTTCTACTATGGTATTTGTTCTAGAGTGTGTCAGTGGATTGAATGATCTCCACTGTTTTCCCGATTGGAAACTTTCTGGTCACTGATTCTGCCTCTCATGATCAGTTCTATTTTACAGAGGGGGACTATGTTGCAATAGCAACAAGTGACATATGATATACTTGAAACTTCCAGCTATTCACTCAGTCCTATTCCCTGTGACTGGGAAACGTCCTTCAGATGACTTGATATTGTCCTCTCAAGATTCAATTTTCAAAAATTCTCTGTTGAATCCTGTGTAGCCATTTTACCTCGCACACATTTACTGTTTTCTCTATGTAACTTAAAAGTCGCATCACCACTGGGCTAATAAGATATTCTCTTTCTGTTAACTGTCACTGCCTGAATGATAGTGTTAAGGTAAAGCACTTGTTAATGAATTGCTCAAAAATGTTTTGATGCCAGGCTGTGTATGAGCACCATCCCCGACCAAAGCAACTTATTGTGGAGAATGATCTACCTCAAAAGCTTCAGAATTTGATTGAAGAGCGCAGAGATGGACAGAGTTCTGGTGGCCAAGTTTTGGTGAAACAGATGGCGACTTCTCTGCTTAAAGCACTCCACATAAACACAGTTTTGTAAATTAGCAGTTGGCCACCTCTCTGCTAATTGTCTTGCAAGCTGTATATTTTCTTGGTTTCATGTCTGTAATTAGTCCTTTTTCTTAGTTTGCATTATTGGTTGTGCTTCGGGTGTTTTTTAAGCCCTCAGTTCTCTTTCCAATGTAATTATATCCCGAGTGTCTAAAAAGCGAGATACTTATATCGAGTTTGTGAGCCTGTCTGATTCTGTTCTTTCTGAGCTATCGACTTATGCAAGTAGTTTTATTTGGTACAATAACATAAAGTGCTTTCCTCTCTGTATTTTCTTTTAAAGACCTATCTTTTCTGAATAAATACTAAATATATTAGGTAGGGGGAGTTAGTCAATGTTCGAGATGAATCATCTGCGGGGTCAAAGTTGCATTCACTTTTTTCTTTCTTTCTTGAAGCAGATACATTTACTTGACGGTTTCCTGTTTCCGAATCCTTTGAAAGAGTTACACAAACATGTAGCTACAGGGTGATGAAGCAAAAGAGCAGAGGGATTGAAGACTTCAAATTTTCGTTTTCACTAGGGTTAATAGTGACATAAGAATTTAGGAAAAGCACCACCTACACAAACCTTCATTTAACCATGGTTTATAGTTTATTCAGTTAAATCATGATAATAGGGAGTTTGATGTAAATATCAAGTGACTCACAAGGTGGAGTAAGAAACTTGGACTTCTCGTCACATCAGTAGAGGGACAACAAGATGAGCTATGTCTCTTCGAGAGGAACACTGTAGCAACATTAATCGAGATAGATCATCCATAAAAAGCGAGATATACAGAGGCAAAAATTAATGCTTTCGAATTGCCAATAACATAGACCTCGAACAAACAGAGATGCTGACCCCAGGAGCTGTAATTTACCAAGTGCCCGAGTGCTCCGCTAATACGAGGGGCAGCCTGTGACTTTGAAATACAGCTACTTGGATCGACAAAAATGTAACAAACTTTTCAGCCCATAGGTATGGGTTGAAATAGAAGGGAATTATACACATCATCACTACATTCCAGATGAGTTTCAGATAATTGTACATCTTAACAGACGAAACTAACACCACATGCGAATTCAGCAAAGCTCTTCAGACAAATTTATCAAGCCTATGTTAAAACAGATCATCCAGTCATCCAGAATTACACTTCGCAACAAAATATGACGCACAAGAAAGCCAATATGTCACACAGTACCAATAAATAGAACATCCACCAGTTTCTCGCCATCAAAAACTTATCCTTGGTACAAACCACTCAGAAGGCAAACCAATGCAGCCACACCAGAACCATATTCAGAAGATTGGAAGCTCCAGCCTTTCATATCAAATCAGCGACGTTCATGGGCATTTCATCAATCTGGGTACTGTAGTATTGCTCTATGTCTCTCAGAATTTTAATGTCATCACTCTTCACAAAATTTATGGCAACACCCTGCACCCCATGAAGAAAAAACAATTCATAAGTCATATCGTAAGTTCTCTAACGTTTGGGACGATGGGAACGCTGCAATGAAGAACATTCAGGAAGCTATATTAAAATTTAAAGCAAGTACGATATGTTAGCTATTGTAAAATAAGTATCTGTCTCTGCAATACTGAGTCGATGATCAATAGTTGAGCAAATGAAGCAGTTATCAAGAGTGCTGTGGAATTTCTTTAGATTAAACTTCGTTCAGCAAAGGGCACTGCAAGAGATTGCTTGGAGTATGAGGCCTTTGTTACACCACTTTTCAGTAAGTGGTCTTGGTCCGCAAAATAAAAACATCTAAGGAGATGTCCTCTTTTAGCTCTGTGGAAGCAGTTGTCAGACCGCTCTTTTGAAGTTCTAAAGGGCATTGCAAGGGATTCTTTGGAGTATGAGGCATTTGGCATCCCACTCCCGTTAGTAGGTCTTTGGCTGTAAAACAAATATATCTATGGAGACGTCCTTGTTTAGTTGTAATCTTGTATTGAATAGTTATATTCATCTGCTAAATGCTACACATTGTACTAGAAATTTCTACAAGCTTTTCGAGTCATATGATGAGCTTAAGTTGCAGCACATGGACACAATTATCAGGCATAGTGAGCAAGAAAAACAGAAGACAATGTGAAGGTGATTAAAAAAAGGATTAATTTATGAGGAAGACAAGAGATATACCTTTCGACCAAAACGACCAGAGCGACCAATGCGATGAATGTACAGCTCTCTATTGTTTGGAAGGTCATAATTAATCACCAGAGACACCTGAAATAGAAAATGTAAGCAAAGGATGAAGGATAATACAGCAATACCTTTATAAACAAGGACGGTATAGCAGAAAGATTCTCCTAGATGTAGCAGCCTAAAGATGGCGAACAAACAAGGATAATACTCAGACGAGAATGTGTTTGCCACTGTAGGTATGAATATCAAGTATGAACTAAGTCAACATTCTAGCTATTGTTGCATTTGTAAATCATTTGTCACTCCATTATTATCCTTGATAGGGATACCTCAGGTATGTCGAAATGCATTTTCTGTAGGAAAATAGCTTCTTGATTGTACACACGCCTATCAAATATCACAAAACGTATTTGCACACAAGTAAATAGCTGCTTAATCATAGGCTATCATATCTTTTGTTAACCTTCGCTAAAAGAATGTAAAATCATATCCAGAATCAACAGCAGTAATTATTGCATTAAAAGCTACTCCTATATATATCCAGAATCAATTCCCCCAACTATTGCATTAAAACCAATATATATATCCAGAATCAATTCCAGAACAGCTATTGCCTTAGAAGCCTAAGTCAAACACTGCAATCTATCAAGAGATTCTGAATCTATTTCTAAACTCTGCCTCCCTGATCCACACAACCAACGAAATTTTGAGATGGGATGAGCGAAATGTTTCATATCCCAGGTCAATTCCAGCATAACTATTGCAATAAAAGCCCAAGTCGAACACTTTTACGATCTATCAAGAGATTATGAGTTATCTATATTCTCCCTCCTCTATCCACAGCACTGAAGAAATCTCGAGATGGGAAAGAGGGAAATGTTTCCTAAATCAGGAGTAAGTAGGATGTCCACAGAGAGAAGGTAAACTCTTCTTCACTGATTCTTCTCGATCCTTTGAAACCTTTTTCTCATCTATATTAATTGACTTTTGCCGCAAGGTAAGAAATGAAATTATACATTCCAAATGAACCAAGTAATATTAACTGAAATGTTTACAAAGGAAAAACCTAGAAAACAAAAAATGCAAGCACCAGATCAGTCCCTATAATAGTCTATCATTGTATCCTTAAGGTAGCAAACAATTTCCTTCACTAAAAAGTACAGTATCTAGAGCTTTTGTACTTGATCATAATGGACATGTTCCAACTTCCAGAACAAACTCTACAGGCAAAAACAACCTCATCTTTACATAGATCTCAACGACAAGTACAGTCTTGGGGATTGCTTAGGTAAACTTGGATTACCAAGACTATCAAAATTAGTAATAGTAGCTTACAACCAATTAAAAATTGGACATCACAAATTAAAGAACTGAATTAAGGCATGGAGGCTGTGTAACAGAAAAGGACACAGAGCTTGCCTGTTGAACATCCAATCCCCTTGCCCAAACATCTGTTGTGATTAGAACACGAGTCGTGCCACCTCGGAACTCTGCCATAATAGCATCTCTCTCCTTCTGTGGCATATCTCCATGCATAGATGAGACTGTAAAATTATTTTCACGCATCTTGCTAGTCAGCCAATCAACCTGTCACATTAATCGCCCTTCATTTAGAAAGGCATAGTACAAAAACAAATGCACCCATTTGCGGAAAAAGAAGAAGAGATTCTTGACATTCCCTCAAGCATGTCGGAATTTAAATAGTTTTTTCGACTAAGTAAAAAATGGGAAAAAAGGTGATTCCCGTTCCTAATAACACAATTACAGGTAAACCTTTGCCATATTCACAATTTCCTAATATTGACATTCCTAAAACTCCCTCTCAAGTTGGAGTATACATACTGTATGCTCCTAACTTGCCGCAAATGTACTCGATTTTGGAGCCACAGGTTGACTTTCAAAGTATCTGCTAGCTAATCATTCGAGTTTACAAAACCTGTCAAATGACCCGATTGAATCTTTGGCTTCTCCACTGATTACTACAGAGAACACAATTGACCGAAATGGACGCTCAACAAATATCGGAATGATTTCAAACGCTATCCAATTACTCGCAAACAAAACATAAATCTATCCTGAATGAGAACCACACCCCCC
>MU784600.1:3615-42559 GCA_026770625.1 Nicotiana glauca
TAAGGCACGAGTGGTTCTGTTCGTTGAGTCAGGTAAATTGCAGTTGGAATAGGAGTGAATGACTCTCGAGAATAGTTTTATTGTGTTCAAGATATTTTTTGCAAGTAATAATCAGGTGTCTTAAGGTTGTGTATGTGGTTAGAGACTGTGTTTCCATTATGAAGAGATCAAGACTTGTGGTATTTTATGCTAATTATGGGATTCCATGTATCAGTATCTGAGAAGTAATGGTAACGAATTCTGATTCGCGGGAAGTTCTTCAAGTAAGTAATCTGGAACATGGTATTTCTGGGAAGCATTGAGAGAGTATTCGGTGGCCAATGGGTTTTAGACAGTGTGGTCTTATGTTCGAGTCTCGTGTGGTAGGCCTGGATTGAGGCATTATGTTGCTACGACAAGGGAGAAATATCAAGTGGATGATGAATAAAAAGAGAAATTTGATAGAAGGAATAGCTTGATAATAGACCAAATCGGTATGGTAAAGATATGATTAATTCCTTGTATGTGTTCGAAGTAATGGGCTTTTACAGGCAACTTGCAGCAATGCTCTTGAGTTTTGACGGCTTGCTCAGCTCGGTTTAGATAAATGGATTCAGTCCTGACAGTTTAGCTTGTACAAATGGAGTTGGCAGAGATGTTCTTGTTGGGTTTTACCGTGGTTTGAAGATGAGTATATTTCTTATGGGTATGTGAAGCATGGAGTGTGTAATGGTTTTTCTTTTAAATGGGATCAATAAAAGTTCTTGACTAGTTGAGTGCGTTGATATCTGTGGCGCGGAAGGGAGATAAAGTTCTCATGTCATCCTAATGTGGTATGGTATATGGGTTATGTTGTGGAGGATTGGGATTTGTATGTGTAAGGTTCGGTTCAGTTCGGAATGGATAGTATTAAATTCCTAAGCGGCATGGGCAGCTGCAGGTGATTTAAGAATCGATCTTCAAAGGATTTGGTTGAATGATCCTTGTATGATAAGGAAACGGTGTTACTAATCATAGTGATTTGGCAAGGGTATATGTTTCAGAAAAAGGGCAATGTGATTAAGTTGATGGCACTTCGGTAGTGTTGCGGCATTTTTCTTGATAGATCAACTGCTGATATCTAAGTGTGTTTGATGGCATAGGAGAATTTTAGAATATCTTCGAAGAATGACTGGGTACTCGAGGGGTAATATGTATTTATACTGCAGAATTTGGGATCAGGCATAGTAATTTGTGTGCTATGTGGAGCTGGAGACTGGGAGTTCTCATATTTAGGCTAAGTAGTGGTTGTGGATAGTGCGTATTGGTACCGTTAGCGGCTATTGGGATTGGAGATCCGAGTGGGTCCTTCTTTGTTGGTATGTTAGATTCTATATATGATGCTGAGCTGTAGACTGGTTGTCGTAATGTGGGTTATTCTAGACTATTGTGCTATGGGCTATGTCGGAAAATGCCATCGGTTGCATGGCGAGGTGCATCGGGTTATGTTATAGCAGAGTGGTTGGTATTCCAAAGATCAGCGGACGGCTGGGAAGGATTGTTTTCCTTAATTGGGTCTTGGTGACGGATGTCAGTATAGAGGTTTCTACCATTGATTTAGTTTCGGTATTGAAGGACTTTTTCGGATGCGTTCCTTATGGCCGGGCATGTCGTCGGGCGAGATTGTGGATTTTGGTATTGATTTGGTGTTGGGCACCGTATTGTACGGCTCTGGTATGAGTTATACTAGTGGAAGAAGCAGCTTCAGGATTCTTGGTAATGAGTTTGTTGGTAAGCTGATTGGCTACGTATTCAGATTGAGATGGCTTGCTTGGCCCTGAGATGTATTGTTGAGGGATAGGTTTAATCTCTCGTTATTGAGATTGTTAGTGATCTGGGGAGATCTACGAGTTGCTTTTTTCGTGCTGTGAGGCGTTATGATTTTCGGACTGTGGGCACATATAGTGCGGTGCTATCGAGATTCATAGTGGAAGTTGAGGGGGAAGGACCTCAGTTGTGTTTGAGTTTTGTAGCTTACGACGCTATATGTAGATATTGTTAGGCACTCAGTATATTTTTGTAATGAGCAAATTTGGCTCGATGTGCATCTCCCTATGTGAGATATATGTATGGATCGAGTGGCACGCCGCCATGGGTATGTTATTTGGATCGGGTTGCACGCCGTGTGATGTTGAGAATAGTTTTCCATATGTTATTTTTGTATGCCTTGCTTCCTGGTTTCTGAAGAAAGTCCGTATTGGGTGTTGCTCGGCGAATGGCGCATCGGTTGTGTCCTTTCAGGATTGAACGGTGTATATTACTTGCTTCACCGTGGGTGTGATGGATTGCTTGGTTTTAGACACCAATCTGTGCGTGGCTGTGTATTTTGAGCATAGAGACTTGAGGTACTTTATATGTAACAGTGTTTGGATAAGATCGCGCATTGTAGCGAGGCTACGTGGAGATTAGACCCTTCGGGGTAGATACTGGTATTCTATTTCTATGATGTATGATGGGATCCCAGCCTTGTGTTGTGATGGTACTGAGGAATTTGAGTTACAGCTCTTTTGTTTGAATCATTTGTCATGATTTGAGTATGTTCAGACTACCCATCATTGGTGTGCGGATTATGCAAGTTGTGGCTTAGGCCTGTGATGAGGTGTCATATCACCAGAGTGGTGCGTTGAATTCGAGGTGATCGTTGGAGTCATTAATAAATGCAAACAGATGTGATTGCAGCTGATTAGAGGGTCCATATCGAGGTTTGGCCCGGAAATCTATTGTGGTATTAGTCAACAAGGAAGTGGCTTAATGTATGGGTGACCTGAGGAATGGTTACGGTTTATCGCGTGTTTTATTTATCTTTGGCAGTATATGAAGGTGATGGAATAAGACTTTAGCTAATAAGAGGTTTTGATTTTGAGTATGAATTTAGAAAGTGCAATGTGGTTCTACGGTTTATGGCCTAGATGGACTGTGAAATTTCAGCGGAGTTGTATTATCGGACCTATTGGTTGGCTTCCAGGACAACTCTGGGCACGCTCAAAGACGAGGGTTTGTTTAAGTTGGGGAGGATGTGATGACCCGGCCCGTTGTCACGTGAGTTACCGCCCCATTTTCCCCATATTATGTTGTTCTATGCTTCAATATCAGTATTTGAATGAATCGGATAGAATTGAATTGGTTTTAGTTGGGAATGAGGCACTTAGCCTCTTAGAAGGAAGCTTGTTTTGGAAAAGTCAACCAGAAGTTGACTATATAGTTCGAAGGCTCGAATGTGAATTCTGGTGGTTCGGTTAGCTTCGGGGGATGATTTGTGACTTAGGAGTGTGATCGGAATTGAATTTGGAGGTCCGGTGTAGAATTAGGCTTGAATTGGTGAAGTTGGAATTTTGGCGAATTCCGGTTGATAGGCGAGATTTTGATCCGAGGGTCGGAATGGAATTCCAAGAGTTGCAGTAGCTTCGTTAGGAGATTTTGATATGTCTGCAGATTTTCAGGTTATTCGGACATCGTTTGGTTGGGTTTTTGATCGAATATGCAATTCGGAAGTTTTGTAAGAAATTTAGGCTTTGATTTGATCATAAGTGAGGATTTTGATGTTAACGTTAGCGTTTTTATGATTCGAGCAAGTTTGAATGAAGTATTAGATCATGTCTGTGCTTTTGGTTGAGGTCCCGGGGGCCTCGGGGTGAGTCCGGATGGTTAAACGGAGAGTTTTGGAGTTTTGGCATGTTTTAGAGTTCTGGTACCTGGTATTTCCGCATTTGCGGAAAAGGGACCGGATAAGGGGTTCCGCAGATGCGGTGAGGGGGATCGCAAAATTGGCCCTTGAGACCTGGGCAGCTTCCGCAAAAGCGGAGACCGCAAATGCGTGAAATTGATCGCAGAAGCAGTCTGGGCAGCTTTGAGAATAACCGCAGAAGTGGTTGGAAACCGCAAAAGCGGTGACCGCATAAGCGGAAAATGGAGCGCAAATGCGAAAAGACCTGGACAGATTTAAGCTAAGTCCTCTTCGCAAATTTTGAAAGAACAAATATTTTGGGACTTCGGATAAGGCGACTCTTGGACGATTTTGAAGAGAAATCGAAGGGCTTTCACTAGGTATGAATTAGTAGCCTCGGAATATGTTATTATGGTGTAAAAACATTGATTTAATCACTGAAAATACAAGGATTTAAGGGGTAAAAATGGAGGTTAGGGCTTGAAACCTAAGAAAGTGTAACTTGGAATTTGAAGGGTCAAATGGACTGCGATTTTGATGAATTTGATATGGGTAGGCTCGTGGCGAGACGAGGAGTCCGGTAATGTAAATTTCGTAATTTTTCGAGAAGTGGGCCTGGGTCTCAGATTTTGTTAGTTTCGAGATTTTTGATATTTTTCGATTGTTTTCGACTAGGTATTGTTCCCTTAACATATTGTAATGCATTCGCTCTGATTTTGGTTAGATTCGACGTGCGTGGAGGCTGAATTGAGGGGAAAAGGCGTCGTGAGCGAGAGATTTCACCGGTTCGAGGTGAGTAATACTATTAAATGATATCCTGATAGTTTGAAACCCCAAATTTGCACATCATAGTGCTGTATTGTGGTGACTTGCATGCCAGGTATGAGCGTGGGGTAGAGCACCGTTGGGGATTGTGACTTGGTCCGTCTCGGTTGTTGATTTTACTGCGTGATTGACTGAAAACTACTTAATGTTATCATGATTTGGGCGGATTGCCATGTTTTGGGCTTCGTACCGATTATTTAGATCCCTTAGGGCCTATTATCACTATTTTCATGATGCTTAGCATGTTTTCATGATATCAGTCCTGAGTTAAACACTGTCTCGAAATGATTAGTAAATTTCTAAAGTCTTAAACACTTAAGCTATAATTCCTAATAATTGGAACTGAAAATGATAAACTTGACTGCGCCGGTGTGACTTACATGCATATATCTGGACTGAGTATGGATCGGGATGTGCACCGCAGTAGTGTTGCATGTGCATTTCTGGACTGATGATGGATCGGGCTGCACGCCGTAGCGGTGTGATATTGATATTGTGCTTGGGCTGTAGGAGCCCCTCCAGAGTCTGAACCCCCACAGTGAGCGTGGGTACCCAAATGGATCGGGTTGTACGCCGCAGCGGTCATGTGCATTGCATTGCATTCACTCATTGATTCCTGTCTGTACTACATGGCATGACATTTAGCACTCTCATATCATTGGCATCCATGCTATTTCTTGCACTGTGTACCAGATACCCTAGTGTTATTTGTAAATAGAGTGTTGTGCCCGAGGGGCTGACTTGTGTGCGGACTTGTACTAGCTGATATCGCATTCATATGCCTACTGTTGGAAAAAGAATATTTTTAAAAGATATTTTAAACTGAGCTAGATGTTTCTAAAGGAGTTTCACGATTTTTACTATTTTGTTAAAAAGGTTGTACTGTATTGTACAGCATGATGGTGTATTCTTACGTGATTTCTTACCGCTCAGTTATTATTTACACTTATTACCACTGAGTTGGAAGTACTCACTTTACTCCCTGCACCATGTGTGCAGATCCAGGTACCTCGGGAGTTTAGCTGAGCTTTTGCTGATTTCAGAGTTTATCCGGAGTTGTCGAGGTAGCTGCCTCCGCAGGACTCGACTCCTCCCCTATCCCTTTTATTATCTTTCCGCGGTTTTGAGAAATTATATTATTTGGAGTCTTGTCACACTGTATTGTTAGAGGCACTAGACTCATGACCCCCAGGTCTGTAGGAGTATATTCCGTGTTATCGTGATATTCAGCTTATATCTATCAATCAGCTTAATCTTTTAGATTCATTGTTGTTAATGATATTTAAATAATTGGTTTTGAGCTTCATGCTCGGGTTGAGAGTATAATTGGTTGGGCTTGCCTAGTAATTGTGTTGGGCGCCATCACGATCGGGATCGGGATTGGGGTCGTGACAATTGGCTGTCAAGGAATGCCTCGATTAAAATACAGTTTTCCTGTACTAGTTGAACTAAAATAATGGAAAGTGGGGGCTAATAGGGAACTGACATCCTGTTAAGTGCCTTAAAGGTTGGGAATCAGGGAATAACATGGGTTGAATAAAATAGTGGAAAAATCAAAGAGGGATGGGGAATTCATTTTCCTAATTGAGCAAATGCTTTTAATAGCTGGAAAGGTTTTAAAATCTGGATATAAAAGGCTGGCCATACATCCTGCTAGAGGGAGAGACAGAAATATAGATATAGAGGGTGATAGCTAGAGATCCAGATTTTTCTCTGGAGAGTTAAAAAGAAACACATAGATATTAAGTTAAAAGAGCTTAGACACTCTGAAGCTAGAGATTGAGTTTAAGTAACTTTCAGCTTGAAAACACACTTAAAATACACAAGGAATACATAGAGAGAAATAGAGTAGTACATTCACCATACTGAAAAGAGTATCAGTTTTACTGTTTCATCGGTTTAAGTTTGACTTTATCGGGTTTTTTGAATCGAATCTGGATTTGTCCATTACTGCTGTTGATTCCTGTCCTGCTACTGCTATTGTTGTTGCTGACTAATCACCTCATCTTCTGCTTTCTTCCATCTCGGGGTACACCCCTTGTAACTATGTTGTTTGATAAATGAAAACTGGAAAAGTTTGACTGATATAAAGACGCTGAAGCATGAGAGTTTTCGTTTTAGTTTGTTGTATGGTCTACTTGTGTTACTTACTGTTCCTCTTTGTTTAAATCAAGTTTGTAACATGGTGTATAATTAGAAATTGAAGAGATTCACATGTTAGCATTTAGTTCATTTCCCCTAAGTACATCATGGTCTAAATACTCAAATTCATTTGAAGGATTGTATAGCTGTTTTATTTAGTGGTATAACTAATTTGTAATCCATATTAGTTGAAGGTATTATCAGGTTACATCATTGATTCCGTGTATATGGGTTTAGTATTATTCCAGTAAGTTTGGTCAAGTTACAATAGTTAAGTTTTCTGTGGTTTATAAGGCATGAAATTCATTTAGAGTTTAGCTTATGGCAATACTGATTCTTTTCAAAGTGTTGAAGGTTCGTTGTCTGCTCAAATGGTAGTTTAAACTTTAAGTATGAGATATTGGGAGCATAAGAAATGATTATCGTATTAATCTGTTGGTTTGCATACATTTATCTACATTCCATGGACACTAGATGTTTAAAATCAACTGGCAGGTTTTTTTTTTTTTTTTTTTTTAAAAATTAAATATTTATTCCATGTAATTGCTTAAAATATGATTCGTTGACCCCTTTTCTCGTTCAATTCGGAATCGCTCCATTGGTGTCGGTCTTGTTTCGAGCCCAAGCGGATTCTGGCCTGGTAATGGCTATTTTCAGAAGTTGTGAAGACTTCACTTAGTCTTAATTCTACAGTTGAGATTGAGCATTGTTAGACAAATAAATACAATTCATTATTCTTGTTTCATTATCGTCTCAATGTATTCAACATGGGCGAGTCATAGTAGGCAACGAAAAGTATAATTAGGACCCTCGTAAATTAATGTAGAAGTCTGTTAGCTAAGAATAATTCGAGGCACATCATGCCGAACAAAGTGATAATTGCATGGTCCTTGTTTAAATTAATTTGGTATTGTTCCTTAAAACTCGAAGTGTGCCATTTAGCAAGCTACATGGCCCTCACAAAGTGCAAACGCATAGTTGTTTTAGACGCATCATTTAATAATTTTACCTTCTTAAGCTCGGGTGCACATTTATATGACCCAAATCCAAATCTCGACGATGTTAAAATATGTCCAAAGCTACGGGGGCATTTATGTAATGTGGTTCGAGACATGTTTTAATAACGTTGCAATCTTCTCTAAAAAATGAATAAAAGCGGTTGAAGTTAAAATTTACACATAGGTTCATAATTGTATAAAATCAGATAATTAAGCTGAATATAACAATTGAGCGACCGTGCTAGAACCTCAGAACTCGGGAATGCCTAACACCTTCTCTCGAGTTAACAGAATTCCTTACCCGAATTTTTGGTTCGCAGACTGTTAAATAGAGTCAATCTTTTTCTCGATTCGGGATTCAACCGGTGACTCGGGACACCATAAATCTCCCAAGTGGCGACTCTGAATCTTTTAATTAAATAAACCATGTTTCGATTATCACTTCAAGTTGGAAATAACTCCTTTACTCCCTTTCGGGGTGTAGTGAAAAAGGAGGTGTGACAAGTAGTAGTAGTATTTTAACTTTGCGATAATTTTAATCTAATCATATTATTATTTTAGTATGACATTTAAAGAATACCAAAAATAGGTTCATATTTTATATATAATTTAGTTTAATTAATTAGATTAATTTTTGCATTATGTAATATATTTATCTTATATTAAGAGGGTTTTAAATAAGGTTTGGACATTTGTTTTTAGCCCAATGTTGCCCAAATTTGAAGCCCAAACACCTTACCCATGCCCAATTCCCCGTCAGATTTTCTTTTGGAATTAAAAAACCCTAAACCTTCTTCATCTTCTCCCTTAACCCAAAAACACACACAAGACACAAAACAAAGAAAAAAAAATCCTCTCCAGCACCTAACCACCGCCGCCAAACCTAAGGGAGCAGCCCAGCCGCCGCTGTCTCCTCTCCTAGGTCCAACTATCTTCATCTTCTTTATGTACACACTACCAAATAAACCCCAACGCCCCAAAAAACAAACACAACCGCCAGCCACCTCTCAAAACCGCGGAAAATCCGCACTCTCACCACCACAACTCGTCGGAACTCTAAGAGAGACCCCCAGCCGTCACCCCTCACCCAAACAAGACCAAAACCTAGAGACCACTCATCTCAGAACCCCTGACCATCGTTCCCTCTTCTTCAGCTAACCAAGGGACCTCCATCTCTGACCAAACCAAAAACACCACTGAAAAACCACCCTTCACACCCCTACTGCCGACGACCACTCGAACTCGCCGACCTTCTAGCCGTCACCCAAAACAATACCCCCGAGATCCTCTTCTTCTTCAACCTAGATCACAAGAGACCTTTAGCCACCCACCACAACACCAGAGCCGTCGCCCTTCACTCTCTCTACACAAAAGCATCAACCGCCCACCTCATCTTCTTAATCGCCTCCAGTCGCTGCCCCCATCTCCTTACGGCCACCTCCACACAGACCTAGAAATCTAGTGGCAAACACCAACAAACGAGCTCCTCCTGCTTCTTCATGACCAACCTCCACTCACCAGTTCCGACCGCCATCTATAACCCATCAGTTTCACCCGTCTCCAGCCTCCACCCAACCGTTTAGTCGTCTCCCCCCTCAACCTCAACCGGTCGCCGCTGGACAAAGAAGTCGCAACATACATACACACACACAAAAATAAAACATAGGGAGGTAACGGTGAGCACCCATACCTATTCACGTCACCATTTTCTGACTTATAAAATAATAACTCACATAGAGAAGCTAGAAGAGAAAAAACAAAGATAAATCAGTAGAGAACACAGGTAAAAAATCTAGACAGAAGTTAAAAATGGAGTCAAGCCGAGTCTGATTCGAGTTCGTCGCCGATTGGAGGTTCTAGTCACAATTGTTCTAGTTCACGACCCTTAAATTATTTTGCTGTTGTACTTTGTGTTTGGATTCAGTAGATTCAAGGCGTTGTACTTGCATCCTCCCGATTAATCAAAAGTTCCGAGCGTTAAGGTTCAATCCTTTACTCATTTTAATGTTAACTATTTGCTTGGTGATTCTATTCTGTGACTTGTTATCTATGGTTTTGAATGTGCCCGCTCGTATGTCTACTTGAATTGATTGCGAGTGAATTGAAATCACACGTTTAGTTATTTGAATCGTATGCTTAATTGGAATTGAAAAATGGGGCTGTCTTTTGTTGGATTTAAAGAACAATCTCGGGATATACTATTTAAAATAAAACTGGACCTAAAAGTTATGGAGTGAAATAAAATACGAGTTATTAGTATTCTAATTTTTTTTATTTACGTAGATCTATTTACTAATTTATCGATAGGAGCATGTTTAGGCCGATCACGTTCGGGTAGGCAAATTTTAGGTTTTTTTTATTTTATTTTTATTTTAGAGGTAAGAAGTTGTTTCTTTAGTTTATTATCCGGAGAATGCCCTGCAGACTTTGTATATATTTTTATCCGGGATATGCCCTGAAGTAAATGTATTTAGTGTCCTAGCGGAACCCGTAGTATTTCTTTATTTATTTTTATTTTCATTTTTCTTTTACTAGACGGGAATACCTCGAACCTCTTGTGTGTTTGTTTTACTTTTCTGTGTTTGTTTTTATCTCAATTTGAATATTATAAAAGCCAATTAGATCGAGTACACAACCGTGACTTTAACGAGACTTGGGGTGTCTACCACCTTCTCCCCGAGTCAAATGAACTCCCTTACCCGAATCTATGGTGTAGACTTAGTTTTGTATTCGAAAGTGTTTTAAACGGAAAATTATTTTAAAAGCGGTGACCTGGCACACCGAAACCTATGTTAGGTACCGACTTTGAGTTATTTTCTTTTGAACACAATTTTGTCACTTTTTAATTAAAAACACTTTTGAGCTTTACAATTCTCTTTATTAATTTTAAGAGGTTTAAATGAAGTAAAAAAAAGGGGTGTGACAATAAGCATATGTGATTCTTTATGATAATACGTGATTCTTTATGATAATCCCTAGACTAAAAGATTGCATAATTGATAAGGACCAAGACCCTTTACTTGAAGAGAACTCTATCTAAGATAAGGAAAGAGTTAGGAGTTGAAGTTAACTAGAACTCTTCCATCAAGGAAGAGTAAAGCATTAGAACTCTAGTTAATCGTTATTCTCCTAACTCTATAAATATAAATTGTGTTCTCTTTTACAGTGACACACATATACTGAAGTTAAGCAGAATTGAGAGCAAAATAGCAAGACATTTTATGAGCAATACCTATGAGATTCAAGAGCGCAATCCTGAAATTACACGGACCAGATTGAAAAACCAAATCTATAAAGAGTTTATGTGTATGTTTTTATTTCTAGTCCAAAGTGTAGTACGCGTTTTGAGTTGTACCTTTCAACTTTCTTAGAAGCAAATTCTACTAGGTACCTGAGTTGTATCATTCAAGTTAGAGTTAACTTGAAGTAATCGCAACATCTTGTGGCATTTTCTACAAAGGTTAGAGTTAATCCTTAGGTTTGCAAGAGGTTGTAAATTCTGAGTTGTATTGTTCAAGTTAGAGCTAACTTGATGCATTCGCAACAACATGTGGCATGTTGCTACAAAAGTTAGAGTTAATCCTTAGGGTAGAAAGAGTTTGTAAAAATTGTTGCTCGGCTCAGAGTTATAGTGATATGTTGGGAGAAATCCAACTGGAAAGTAGGTTGTAGTGTTTTCACCTTTTGAGCCGAGTGTTTTCCACGTAAAAATTCATGTGTTCTTTACTTTCGACATTATTTATTCTACAACTCTAGTATAAGGAATGCATAGAAGAACTAAATCCTTCGATAATTCAGTGCTCACAAAAATTAGACACCACACAAATCATTCCTCTTGTGTGGTATTGAAGTATAAAATATCAGAATCCACTCATTTCATACCAACTAAAGTGGAATTTCTTCTTTCTAAAGGCAATGCTAGGTAGTAAGAACAAGATTCCATAGAGAAATGCCATCAAAAACAGAAGCCGGCCAGTTCCAACAGAGTCAAAGTCTTTTCCTTGACTTGACAGATTCATTCAATTGAACCCACACTCAAAGGAGGACCACAAGCTCGGGGCTCAACGAAACGGAAAGTTTCAGCATGTTAAAACTTCTTGGTGTTAGCACTCTCGCAGCCCCTACTCTAATCAAAAGACTGGAGGCTCACGCAGCACAACCGGCGAGTGGGACCTATAGTGGTAGAACCTAGTGAACCGACACTTACATACATAATTCTAGAGGTGTCTTCTTAAAGGGGGAGAGCGACAGGAGAATGTCGAGATGCCATCAGTTCAGAGCGCGACGCAATGGATTATGAACCCACCACGCGCGAGTTCAATCGCAGTGAAATAGGAAAGAGAGCGTCGAGGAATTCATAAAATAAACCAAAGAAAGGTCAACTCCACAAGAGCGAGAAAGTAAAGGATGGAAAAAATCGGCTTGAAAGCTTACCTTATTATTAGAGAAAGGTGTTGCAGCCCTCGAGAAGTTGGAAAGTACCCATGTGGCACATCATCCACAAGCATTCCAAAGCCTTCATTACCTTTACCCAGATAGGGCTAGAAATCCTAGGAATGGGAAAACCGAGCATAGAGAACCGGGGGCAGGTAGGAAGATAAGACTTCGCCCTTTAAGTGACAAGGGGGTGAGCCGCTCCAAGAAAAGAGCGAGAGGGACTGACTAGATGGCCGCCAACCAGCTCTGAAGGTTGCAAAGCCTTTAGATCCTCAAGCCCAGCCATTGTGCAGATGTGTAAACACCTCAACGAACTCATGTGGATACATCAATATTAGTCGTGGTAGTAATGCCCCGGAGCCCATCTACCGACCTGAGGCTTTTCTAGCTTGAACGGGAAGAAATGATCAGTTTTTTTGATCTTGTTTGGGCTTGGAAAAGCTTCCTTTTTTAATTCCAGAAGTTACGGAAGAGCTCAGCATGTTTGGAAGCACAGTAGAACGTTCGTTTGCTGCAAATTGAACATTCCAGAAGCTTCTAGAGACCGGCGCCTGGGTACGACAATTGAGGTTGCTCCTGCTATAATTCAAAAGCCCATCAGCAGAAATGTCTCGAGGAGTAGTTAAACGGGCAGGAGATACCATCTAAATAGCTACGGCCAGAGAGTCAAATAGGCCGGGAAGAAAGAGTCTGAGGTCGGGTCAGACGACATACATCTTGGTTGGTTCCACAAAACACCCATGTTATTTGTTGTAGATTCTGCTCATAGCACGATGGAACTGTCCGATTATAGCACGACACACTGCTTCAATGGATCGATATGAAAGCTGAATGTTTCGATCTAGTTCGATTCATGATCGCATTTGCAAACCTTATCTCATGGGCTTTAGCGGACGTTTTTCATTCTTTACCCGGTCCTTAGTAGCATTTCCAAAGTCAACCTAACCGGGATCTAAGTAGATTAGGTTAAGCAAGTATAAGTTCAACCCTTTTCTCATCGGGCCATGATCGATAGCCATTCGACCTGAGGAAAGTGCGGTTAGATTCGGAATCCCCAATGTCTTGTTCTTTACCTTCGCTTCGAGGGACAAGCACCACATTTAGGTAAGCGACATCTAATTGAATTGATTCACCAGATCTTCCATCTACGAAAATGGAAGAGATGTCTGTTAAGGTCGGCTTCATGAAAGCAAGAAAGAAAGCGCTATTGGCTTAACAACATCAAAGAGGAATAGTTTATTTAAGCGGGCTATTCCCCGAAAATTCCATTCCTTTTTCGTTGGGGGTCACAATCTTCCTTATTTGATCAATTCCTGCATAAAGGTAGGGATGGGCAGTAGCTTTACCCGTTGTCAGAATCGAATGTAGCCTTTCATTTAAAAAGGCAAGGCCCCTTAGTGCTTGGTCCGAGATAGCAGCTCCTGATGAACTGCCCAGCTAGGCACGATCGCAGACAGGCACAAATGGGTCTCCTTCCATTTGCAGTTCCTCTATGAGAAATTGAAAACGTCGAGTTAGATAAGGCATTAAAAGCATACCTTATCTCAGGGCCTATGGGCGGGCATCTCCCGCAATGCAAGCAAGGCAAGTGGCGCCCCATTTGTGTCTGTCTGTGATCGTGCCTATTTGGGGTTCCCATTGATTCTCCACGCTTAACGAGGAGAAAGGGCTTTTTTATAGATGTTGAGGTTGAGTAAGGGGGAGGGGGGAGCTTGAAGAGTGGGTCACCCTCTTTTTGGCCTAGAAGTCATAAGGAACAGGGACTGTACCGACAGCGGACTCTAAGGTTTGACTTTTTCGGTGACATTATTTGTATGGGGGGAAGTGCCAGATCTTTACAGATTATAAGAGCTTGAGGTACTTGATGACACAGAAGGAGTTGAACCTTCGCCAAGATGGCACGTAGCTTTGGTTCAGATCACTACTTAGTCTATCTCTCACTCTCAGTAACTATATAAGCTCTAGCTACGCCCCAGTCAACAATGCACGTTTTGGTGTAACAAACACGAAACCAAAGTTAGCCAAGCTTTTTTAGACTCAAAATGATATCATTCAACTTGCAAGCTTTCCAATCACTTCTTTGGTCCACTTTATGGATAGGTTTTTTCTTCAAAGCATCCTTTTCATCTCCAAAACTTGCACGCAAAAGGGTGAAGAGTGCAGAGTTATTAGCATACACAACACGGCACCTTCATATAAGTCGTGGTATCGTGGGGTTAATTTCACGAATAATCATTCCAAATTTCGTATTTATAGTTACAAAATAAATAGTTGCAATAAAAAATAATTAAACTATTACAAAACTAAAAAACACTAAAAGATGTCATGTCACTCGAAGGCATAGATTGTTACTTCAACAATTCACCTTACATAATATCACTTAAAAACATATTTGACTAAAGGGTAAGGCTGGTGAAGCGGTGGCTTTAGGCCGCATGAAATTTAAGGCCCCAAAATTTCAATTTATCTTCAAGGATTAATTAAATTGACTTTTGATAATCAAAATGTATCATCTAAATTGAAATAGATGGAGTATAAATTATAAGTAAATTGTAATTTTGACCGGATTCTACACAAAAATGTATATTTAAGTTGTAAATAAATTGTAGATTTTAACCGAATTTGTACATATTTTGTAAAAAAAATTAGTTACTTTCTGTAAATACGAAAGCTAAAACAAAACTGGTTAAATAAATTTAAAATCTTGTGTATATACAAAAAAAAAAAAAAGATCCCATAAAAGTATATATATTTTATTAATTAGATTTAATTGCTAAGGCCTTTTAGTAAAGCATGGCTTTATGCCACAATATGGATTGAGTCGCTACTGCTTAAAAATAATACTCAATTTTTTTCTAATCCACTCTCTGTAAAAACACAAGAAGTGCATGACACGTGTCATCCGTATAAGAGTTATCGTTTGACCATGACATATATATTGTTAATATTATTATAATGTTAGTTATCTCTTAACCACGATATATGTCAGCCATATAAAATGCATGATATATGTCATCCTAAATTGTTTCCAATCTACAATATTGCCTTCTACTTATTTTATTGTCCAAATTTAGTTATTACTCACAATTTTTTTTTTCTTGATTATGAACACATATAAACAGCGTGTAAAGATGGATCAGAGTAGTTTATCTGTGACTTTTACTGATTCTTGAGAAAAAAGAGTTGTTGAAGAAAAGGAAAGCAAAGACTTTGGTTATAACCACAAATTCCAACTTCTTTGAGAACCCTTCATTTTTTCATATTTATCTTTAAATGAATTATATAAATACAGAAGAAAATGGGAAAATTCAAGATTTTTTTTCATCCACAAATGTGTATGAAGAGCTAGACTTGTTCAAGTATATGTCAAGAAGAATGTGCTAATTTATGTGGGGCTTGCAAGATTGTGGCAATAGAAAGCCACCCAATTGTTATCACATGAATATTATTTTTTTGTATAATTATTTGGTATTAAATACCTATTGGTCCGATTAATTCAGATTTGAGTCGCATAGAGCCTATTAAAGGAAAAAATGCTATCTACCGAGAGTTTCTCCATTCAGTTATATATTCCAAACTCGAAATCTGTGATTAAGGTTGGAAGGATCCTATCTATTCCACCATAGCCGTTGGCAATTTTTTTTTTCTAAAGTTAGTAGAAAATATATTCTGATCTGAGGGTCTATCGAAGATAGCCTCTCTACCTTCTCTAGGTAGGGGTAAGGCTGCGTACACGCAATCCTCACTAAATTCCACATATAAGAATATACTGAGTATATTGGAGAATATAAGACCGAAAACTTCACAATATTTTCACATTTTTTTCTCTATCTAAATAAACAGGTAGGGAACGAAGTTGCATAAGATATTTGCTTGAAAAGCTAGAAAGTTATTGAAATTTGAAAATATCTCTTGCAGCTCTACCTCCTGCTAAAAATATCTATAACATGAAAAGAATTATTGATAGATTGGAAAGGATGTAAATATTTAACTTAGTAAAGGGAAGTAAATAATTATTCCTTTATTTTGGAGGGATCAAAAGAAAGGACTCGAGGAATATGCTTTTATTTATTCGTTTTGGAGCGCGATTACTTCGAGTTCTTTGGAAGTTTCACTTTGCGGGTAAAGCGGATTAAAGGCAACTTCATTTCTAAAGCTTGATTGAAAAATTCTAATTAAGGATAAAAAAGTATGCACCATTCCATCACAACATTGACGATAACTCAAGGCATAGCAACCCACCCCACCCCATTCCTAACATTTACCTAGCGTTTGGCTATAACTTCCCAAATTTATTTTAAAAAATTTGATTTGGATGAAGTTTGATTTGAAGATGAAAATATATTTGGACGTCAGTTTTCAAAACATATTTCCCAAATTTATTTTGGAAAAACATGAAACATGACTTATACCCATATGCTCTAAAAACTACCACAAATACCCAGCAGTACCATTATGGCATTATCAATAACATTCATTATATTATCGCAAACCATAGTCCCTAACATAAATAAATTTGGTACAAAATTATCATTTTTTTAATGAATTATATGATACACTATTAGATGACCGAAAAGACGAAGCAACATTGTTACAAAATAATAATGGTGGGCTCTTTAATAAAATACAAAAGTTTGGGGTAATTTTAAAAAATGTAACAATGATATTTTAGCGAGCTGATTTTGGGATTTGCGATTTGGAATTTTGCCAAAATGTATATAAAATTTATGGCCAAACATGTGTTTGTCAAATAAAACCCAAATTATTTTGTCAAAATCTATGGCCAAACAGTTCCAAATTTTCACCCAATAAACACCCGGATAAGGGGATTAAAAAAAGGAAATGGTAAAAGCTGCTTTTCTAGTATAATCCTACCATATTTATTCATTATAATTTTTTTTTATCCTACTATATATATTCATTATAATTATTTATATATATATATATACTTTAAGCCTAAAAAAATAAATTCCATTAAAGGTTAAACTCATGAAAACCCATTCTAAATCCTGTATTTGTTTTTCTAACAGAGTATAATTTGAAGGACAAATTGGCAGTATGCAGTATGCACCACAATCAGCTGCTAAATTAGAGATGACTCAGACAACACAAGAAAACCTCATCTTTTTATAAAAAAATATCAGAAATAAAACAAGACTTACCATAAGATATTATCAAGAATAAAAGGTTGTAAAAATTGATATCTAAATTCCGCTGACACAAACGGCAGCCCGTGCACTGAGCTCCAGCTATGCGCGGGGTTCGGACCATAAAGGTCTATTGTACGCAGTCTTACCCTGCATTTTTATAAGAGATTATTTTTATGACTTGAACCCGTGACCTCCTTCCTGATCACATGACAACAACTTTACTAGTTATGCCAAGACTCGCTCCCCGCCGAATAGAACCATTTGACATGATAAAACGCTTCCTACCAAAAGCTTAGCAATTTTGACAACCAAATTTGAGACTTTTGACTAAAAGGTGAATGGATCCCAATAACTCCACCACTCTTTCGGTAAAAAAAAATTGCAGAAATATCATATACTTTTTAGGCAAATAAAGAAACAAGAATTGTCCTTTTTTGCTTATTAATATCACATCATATTGCATTTTTCTTGACTTTTGGTTAATATCTAAGACTAAAAAAGAAATTTAAAATTGTTTTTATATATGTCATTCATCAAGTTGAATACAAACCACCAAAAGGTATGCTGACCTGTTTTGAACTTTTACACTTTTTTCTCTTAATTTCTTAAATAAAAACTCTCAAAATCCCTCCTCCATATACCAATATTGCATCCTCTTTATAAATAAACATCCAAAAGCTTCACCAATTCCTACATCTTCTATTTTCAGAAAAAATACACACACACACACACAAAATGTCTTTAACACTTCATTCTTCAACTTCTTTTATCAATAAAAAAGAAACAAAAAATTCAAGAACACATGATGATATCTCAAACATGACTTGCTTTGCTCAAATCAAGCCATACTTTCATCTCAAAGCAAAGAATTCCAAAGAAATTCAATTCTTTGCTCCCAATATGGAAGGAAGAAATATAAACAATGAAGAAGAAAGAGAGAAACTTCATGCACTAACAACTAGTACTCATAGCAATAATAGTAGTACCACAAAGGTACCTGTTTTTGTTATGTTACCACTTGATACTATAAATATTGGTGGGAACTTGAACAAGCCGAGAGCGATGAATGCTAGTTTAATGGCATTAAAAAGTGCTGGAGTTGAAGGTGTAATGGTGGATTGTTGGTGGGGTTTAGTTGAAAAAGATGGACCTTTGAAATATAATTGGGAAGGATATTATGAACTTGTAAAAATGGTTCAAGAACATGGTTTGAAGCTTCAAGTTGTTATGTCTTTTCATCAATGTGGTGGCAATGTTGGAGATTCTTGCAGGTATTATTATAATTCTCCTTTAGCCATTTTTGTTTTATGCTTGAAATAAAAGACAATCCAGTGCACGAAGTATCTCGCGTTCATGCAAGGTTCGGGGAGGGCCGCATCTTAAAGGGTGTGATGTAGGTAGCCTACCCTGATGTAAGTATCAGTGGTTGATTCCACAGCTGGAACTCGTGACTTATGCTTGAAACCTATGTTACTCAAACTCTTCAAAAATATTGTTGGGTACGTGTCGGATCCTCCAAATTTAGTGCATTTTTGAAGGATCCAATACGGGTACAGCAACGCTTTTGGAGAGTCTGAGCAACATGACTTGAAACAACATATCATTATTTCCCTAGCTATCTTTGTTTTACCATGATTCAAAGCGGATTCAATCATGAGTTTACAAGTTCGACAGAACCTAATATTTCAAAATTGAACGCTATATATATATATGTGTTGGAAACAAATATCGATAGAGGCACCTCAATATACATTTCATAACCTATTTTTTTTTTTACTCATAACCTACAATGTCTAAATTCTGAATCTGCCTCTACCAACATCGATTTCTAGTAGGCACCAATAAGCTGCAATATTATAAGAGAGATTTTCATTCCATAAATGAACACATCAATTAAAATCTTAGTTTTCTTCAAAGTATCAATCTTTTGCTTTGAAATTGTTGATAGAATTATATCTATGACAAAAAACCTATCCTACACTATTGAAGCATCCTCCAAAATCTCAAGATTTAACCTTTTATACAATCTACTGTAATTATTCAAAGCATGCAGAGACTGCGTACAATAGACCCAAATGGTTCAATCCTTCCTCGGATCCCACGCATAGCGGGAGCTTAATGCACTTGGGTGTCTTTTTTTCTTTTATGATTAGGTAGGAGTAGGATTAGTTTCTTTTTCACCATTCAGACTTGAGACAAACCAATATTTATAAATATATATATATATATATATCTAAAAATATTTCTAATTGATTTTTGCAGCATCCCTCTACCTCCATGGGTACTTGAAGAAATCAGCAAAAATCCTGATCTTGTTTACACAGATAGATCAGGCAGAAGAAATCCTGAGTACATTTCCTTA
Source organism: Nicotiana glauca (assembly GCA_026770625.1). Classification (NCBI taxonomy): domain Eukaryota; kingdom Viridiplantae; phylum Streptophyta; class Magnoliopsida; order Solanales; family Solanaceae; genus Nicotiana; species Nicotiana glauca. Next base: position 23,212 of record MU784600.1, read on the forward strand.
GGTTGTGATTTATTACCTGTACTCAGAGGAAGAACACCAATTCAAGTATATACTGAGTTTATGAGAAACTTCAGAGAAAGATTCAAGGATTATTTGGGAGGTGTTATAGTGGTAAGTCTTTTAACTCTTCTATGTCACATATCTAATGTCACTATAGTGATAGCGCGTTTAAGTTCTATGCATTGATCGTGTAAAAAAAATTACAATTAGATATCTCAAAAGGTAATTCTACGTCATTCTATCTAATAAGCATTGATCGGCAGCCTAGAATAAACGATAGGTACCTATTGTAACATGTTAAAATATACTAAAAGGGCAGCTCGGTGCACTAAGCTCCCGCTATGCCTGGGGTCCGGGGAAAGACCGGACCAAAAGAGTCCATTGTAAGCATCATGGCTCGAATCTGTAACATCTTAGTCACACGACAGTAACTTTACCATTGACATAAAGTCAATAGAACCTTATGGTCTGGTCCTTCCCCGGACTTCGCGCACAGCATAAGCTTAGTGCACCGGGCTAACCTTACTTTATGTCAATCTCATATGATCCACTAAACTTGTTGGTTTAAACAAATCCAAATGGTGGACCATTAAAATTTTAGAGCCATTTTAAAAAAAGTCACATATAAGGGACCACAATATTCCAAGCTAAAACAAAAGAGAAACTTTTGAAATTCAAATTTTCTTTTTCTTCTACAGGAAATACAAGTGGGAATGGGTCCTTGTGGGGAACTGAGATATCCATCTTATCCAGAAAGCAATGGTACTTGGAGATTTCCTGGAATTGGAGAATTTCAGTGCTATGACAAGGTAACCTTTTTTCACATATGTTGTTTAAAATATTAATGTTGTTACATGTAAAATCCAAGATCACATTAGTAGCTAAAGATAGTGGCGGAACCCGTAGCAAAGCTAGGAATTTCTTCAAAGAGTGTTCAAATTAGAAAGAAGTGAAAAAAAATTCTCGAGAAAGGGTGTTCAGTATGCGTTATGTAACTCTAGAACGTAATATTTTATCTATATACACGGTGTAATTTTTCGATTGTGCCTTTGCCCATGGGTAGATCCAGAAATTCTAACGAGGGAATTCAAGAATAATGCAAGAATGTCACACTTACATAAAGTAGTTTTTGAGACCCCTTTGCCACTACCCAAAAACTTCTCTTATGTCATAGCGATTCAACAATTTGTATATATATAGAGAGAAAAGTCATGAGTCATTTCACCATATTTGTATAGTATAATTTTCTGACGAGGGCGATTCAGTTGAACCACTTCGGACCAGGCATGTAGAAACTTACACATAATGAAACAAAACACTAACCTTTTTCCTTTGATGAAACAGTACATGAAAGCTTCACTAGCAGCAGCTGCAGAAGCAATGGGAAAGAACGATTGGGGCCGGGGCGGGCCCCATGATTCGGGACAGTACAATCAGTTTCCAGAGGACACTGGATTTTTCAAAAGGGATGGAACATGGAACAATGAATATGGACAGTTTTTCCTAGAATGGTATTCAGGGAAATTATTGGAACACGGCGACAGAATCCTAGGATCAGCAGAAGGTATATTCAGAGGAACTGGAGCTAAATTATCAGGAAAAGTAGCTGGAATTCATTGGCATTACAACACAAGATCACATGCAGCAGAATTAACAGCAGGGTACTATAATACAAGGCATAGAGATGGTTATCTACCTATAGCACGTATGTTCGCGAAACATGGTGTCGTGTTTAATTTTACGTGTATGGAAATGAGGGATGGTGAGCAGCCACAAAGCGCGAATTGCTCGCCAGAAGGGTTGGTTCGACAAGTGAAAAAGGCGACTCAAATTGCTGGAGTAGAACTAGCCGGAGAAAACGCGCTAGAGAGGTATGATGGAGGAGGATATGCACAAGTTTTGGCAACAAGTAGATCAGAATCTGGAAATGGATTGAGTGCATTTACCTACTTGAGATTGAACAAACGGTTATTCGAGCCAGAGAATTGGCGAAATATCGTTGAATTTGTTAAGAACATGTCTGAAGGAGGTAAAACAAGACTTCCAGATTGTGACACAAGCAGGACAGACCTATATGTTGGATTTGTCAAAGAGAGTCACGCCAAGAAAACTGCAGAGGCTGTAGTTGTGTAAAGATACTCATCCGCGCCAAGGCTTTGGTTCAGTGGTAAGAGCAAAACACTTGATGTCTGGATTAAGCACATGTCATGAGTTTAAACTTTGCCAAGGATAAAAGCCTGGTATTTAAATAGAGGGTCGGGCCGATTATGCACCAAAGTCCCAACCGTACACCAGATGATCGTCGTAGATTTCTCGGTAATTAAAAAAAAAAGATATTCATCAATATACATGTAAGATGGTCACAACTTTGTAGTATAGCATATAAAAGCGGCACAAAGCTAAAAATTATCAGTCTTTAAGTTCATTGCTCCTTGTCATTAGGATGATGATGGATACATATATATACCTCAAATGAGTATATTCTTTTGTCTGTACAAAATTAAGAAGTTTTGCCTTTCCATATTTAATACTATTGAAGTAAAAAAGCTCCTATTATTGTTTTATTACAGACTACTCGTCTGGTTAAATTTCATCTTCATTTCCTTGAGATATTATGATCAAGCAACTACACTTGAGATAAATCCATTAGAATTTTCTCCACATTATTATTTGTGAAAGTGCTTTCATAGAAACAAAGATAAATAATTAGAAAGAGAATTTAGGTTTTCTCCATCCAAAGACTTGATAAACAATGACTATTTTAACTCTCAAGATTCTTCCTTATTGTCTCTATTGTAGAAAAAGAACAAATGATAATGTTACTATACCTTTTTTTCATTTGTTTAAGTTTTGAATGACAGAGTTACCGGGTTTCTGTGCTGGTGGAAGGTAACAGATATCCAACGCAAACCGTCGAGGTGTGATACAAATACTATTGTTAAGAAAAAAAAATAAGAATGCCATTGAACCTTACAAGATAAATCTAAATCATGTACAATGAAAATATCTATTCAGATGTCAAAACTGAAATATTGGGTAATCAAGAGATAACACCATAATATCTCTAATCATAATTGAACCACCTTCCTTCTCAACTTAGAACATGACTATACAGACTTCTATCTTGATAGAAAATGAAGGTAAATTCTCAAAACAGAAGCAAGAAAAACATGAAATTTAGGTTTTTACCATGATCTCAAAGAACCTTTAACCAAAGTCAAAATAGTACCCTTAACGGGGTTCAAAAAAAAAAGTTAAAAAACGAAAAGAGATTGTAGCTAGTGTAAATCTAACTAATGACCTTACTTGGGATGTGTGGAGGGGATTCATAACATGATATATAGAGGTAAAAAATAGATGTTACCTTATATATACTGTATAATATTTCGATGAAGGGGTTCGGGTGAACCTTTTCTGCCCCTAAATCTGCCCCTGGTTGTCTCAGCTCCAATAAGAAATAAGGAGTCATTTCTCTTCCAAGATAGCATATTAGCTTTTGACCAAAAAAGGCAAAGTACCTTCTTAACTTGTTGCGACTGAAGCTCAATCTGCAATGAATTGGAAGCTTTCAGATGTTTATGCTATCAAAGTACAGATTTTGTCACTAATACTGTATAAATACTTACACAATCAAATTATTAACCTAGAAAAATGTTTTTTGGGTGTGGTTTGATGCTCAATGAAAGTACAATGAACTCTAGAAATTTGGATTCAAATCTCATTAGAGAAGGAAAAAGTTGCATATGTGATTTTTTAGTACGCACGGATGCATCTAGAATTTTTAGTACATAGATGCACCACTAATGATAGGTTATAATTACGTATTTTAGTCGATTATTACACTCTAATTTACTGCACTTTAGTTGAGTTTGCGCTTTAATCGCTAGTCATGTTTTGCACTAACGGTGTGTTTTATGCCTTGTAGGAGTGATTCCGAGCTATATAGATATTATGGAATGGATTCAAGTGATTTGGAGCTTTGAAGTCTGAGTAAAAGCCCAAGGAATTAAGCCGGGATCGTGTCAGGGGTCAACTTTGATAGTTAAGAACAAACGAAGACTCGAGTAGGCATATTGCGCACTGTCTAGTAAAATACACATAACATTTTGATCAGAACTCCATTTGAGCTTCACAATATATGGTTGGAAAGATAATTCAAAGAGCTACAACTTTCATGTTTTATCTTTTTTCAAATTCTAAATGAAACAGGGCAAAACGCGCGAGATTTGTGCCAATACGAACGAAACAGGGCAATGTGAGAATTTGGGCGCCACCCTACCTGTGGCGCCAAAAGCAGTAGCTAAAAATATTGGGGCACCGTGGAGGGCGCCTGGCGCCGGCTGGGCGCCGGTGATGCGGATTTTATCCTATTTTTCCCGGGACACGGTTATTTCGGCCCTAGACCTACCCAACTCGTATAAAAGCAAGATTAAACATATTTTTTTGGGGGAGGACGCCACTTTAGAGATATAGAACACACTTTGAAGGGAGTTTCACGTGGAGGAACATACATCACGCTTGGAGGAAGCTTTTAACTAGTTTTTCTTCTCTTCTTTTCCTTTAATTTCATAGTTTATTAGTTCTATAGTTTTGGGTGCTACATGAACGTTGTAGTTTGAAGCTTAAATTGTTCTTATTATTTTATCATATTGGTTTATTTATTCAATCTTGCACGTAATTATTTGATTGCTTGATCACCAATTGAATACTATCTATGAATCTAGGATTGAACTCGGGAGAGGGAATTCTAGATTACATATAAGATTGAGTAGAACAAGATCTTAACTCTTAGGGAGGGCGGATTTGCGATTAGGATAGGAATATACCTAATCGCCTTGCTTGGTTATTATACGGGAATTATAAATGCGTTCTTGTTAATTCTAATTTCATAGGAATATAGGCGTTAGCTTATCTTGAATAGGCGAGTTGTACTTCGGGAGAAGGCTACGAGCAATATTAACTCCGTCAATCAATAAACTAGATAAATTAATTAGACAATTTAGGTAGAAAACTCAACGGAATTGTTAGCTAACCCATAGCTCTAGAATATTCACTCACATTGAATTCGTCGTTAAGCATGTTGGTGTTTTCTTTAATCACCTTGTTTGCTACTCTAGATTAAATTTAGTTAAATATTCATACGTTAGTATTCGCTTGAATAGATTAATTATTTGATTTAATTTAGTTGATAGTTAATCACAAGTCCCTATATTACTTGTCGACCACGTATACCTGCGTGTGCATTTGGGAGCAACAAGTTTTTGGTGCCGTTGCCGGGGACTTGGAAATTAACTATTTTACTAGATTAGATTTTTATTTTTTTTATCTATTTAAGTTTTAATTTTAGTCTAGTGTAGTTAGTATTATATTTTTTTTTTACGTGGCATCTTTGAACGAAAAGTGGTGGGATAATAAGTATTCTTGTTTTTGTGATCCTTGTCCATATTGTAAAGGACCTCACTTGTGGCAATATTGTAAAAATATTTCCAATACCGAGTTGTGTGCACCACCTTCTTCTTGTACTATTTGTGATGGAAATTGGAATAATTGTCCTATGTGTTGTTATCCTACTCCAAGTCCTTCTTATGTTGATTCTAATAATTCTTGTGAGTTTGACAGAAGTAACGAATGGGATGATGTAGAACACGATGTTCACATTCTTGATATGCACGGGAAATTATTAGAGGAATATGGAGGTTTCCATGAGAAAATTATGAATGAGATGCAACAATTTCTAGAAGGAAGAGCTGAACTGGGACAAGAGATCGATAAATTTGGAAAATCTATTACTTAGAGGCTCAATTGAGTGCAAAAGTCGATGCGTGTAACTCCCAACAATTTAGTGATGAGTTGTGTAAAGTTGAAAAAGATCTTCTATGCCAAATTGAGGAGCTAAAATGAGAATACCAATCATTAGACCATGCTTTTGTTGATGTTGCCAAGGTTAAAGAGTGTAAAATTGAGGATGTCAAAAATAATGCAATTTTGGAGTTAGAGTGTATTGGACCTCGTTCTAAACACTTTTCAACATTGTGTTTGGTTGGTGACATGGAAATTGATCCATTCGAGCATATGGAGGATTCAATAGATGAGGAACAAAGTGTTTATATTATGAAATTTGCCACACCAAGAAGACAAAATGACATTCTTCACTTAAAGGCAAAGAAGTGCAAGATGCGATACATATTACTTGGTTTCTTTATTTTTACACCACCGCCCCAGGAACGTGATACAAAGGATGATACAAAATTGGGGGCGAAATTCATATCTTCAAAGTGGAAGGAAAAGTGGAGAAAGTGATGGCGTCGTGCCGCGATGTTAAATCAAGCGCTTGTTGGGAGGCAATCCAATTTTATTTTTATTTTTTACTTTTGCTTATTTTATTTTATTTTTTTTGTTGTGTTATTTTTTGTAGTGTTGTTTTTGTATTTTGTAGGAGTACGAGCATAGAATCAAAGCCAACAGGCATGTATAAAAGCGAGCAACTGGTTGAAACTAAGTGTGAGGTACCCGCACAAGGGATCATTCCTGGAAGAAATTTGAGTATCCCGTGAGCTGCGAATTCTTCAACCTTTGGCCTACCAGGGAGTCTCTTTTATCCTATTGTTATTTTCAGTGTGCATTGAGGACATTGCATAATTTTAAGTGTGGGGTAAGGAGATTGTCTGGGTAATTTTCTGTGCTATCTTAGCTTAGTTGTAGTACTTATTTTTAGTGTAGTAGTTTTTGGTTAAAATAAAAAGAAAAAAGAAAAAAAAGAAGAAAAAAAATTAGAAAATTTGAACTTTTCCCGACGATGGAATTTGTGGACAGCTTTCTTGAGGGATTAAAGTCTAAACAAAAAAAAACACAAAAATATGTCTTTTAGCTTTCTTTAGGTAGTAATAATCCCCTGTGGTTTTTCTTTGTGCATTGGTTCTTTTCCATGGGATATAGTTTGAACCGGGTAGTTTTTTCTTTTAGAATAGTTTAGGGAATAAAATGGAGGAAGAAAGTTGAGATAAACCTAGGCGCCCTTGACTTTTTTGATAGTAGCTGTCACACCTCCTTCTTCCGCTTTTTTACTACACCCCGTGAAGGGTATAATAAAAAGGAGTTTTTCCAATTAAAGGACAATCGAAACGGGATTTGTTTACTAAGAGATTCAGAGTCGCCACTTGGAAGATTAATGGTGTCCCAAGTCACCAGTTGAATCCCGAACCGAGGAAAGTTATGACTCTGTTAACAGTCCGTGAACCAGAAATCCTGAATAAGGAATTCTGTTAACCCGGGAGAAGATGTTAGGCACTCCGAAATTCCGTGGTTCTAGCACGGTCGCTCAACTGTCATATTTGATTTTATCTGATTTCAAAACATGTTCTATTCTATGTGCCTTTTATTAGTAGTCCGCTTTTATTATATATTTATTTTTAATAAGAATTATAACGTTGTGAAAATGTATCTCGAACCATGTCGCACCAGTGCACCCGTGGTTTTTGACACATTTCGATTTCGTTGAGATTTGGATTTGGGTCACATAAATGCGCACCCGTATTTAGGAAGGTAAGATTATTAAAATGCGCCTAAAGAGACTAACGTCTTTTTATCGTTATGGTAGGCCGTGAACTTCGCTAAATGGCACGTCCCGAATGCTAAGTATTCTGAATTAAGTAATTGATGAGGGCCCCGCAATTTGTATGTTTTGTTTGGTGAGGCTCGTCTCATATTATTATTAAAAGGTCAACCTAAAGCAACTATGATTTTTCTATTTATTCTTGTCTCTAGAATAAAGAAAAAGAAATCCTAATTAATGACGACTATATTTTGAGGCCAATAGATTCACGCTACTTAAAATGTCAGCCCACTTGGGCCTAAGCCCAGGTTCACATGGGCATTTAATTAAAAAAAAATTTGGGCCGCATGAAATGCGTCAGAGCCCAGTCCATCCAAGACAGGCTGTTCAAGCCTTGATCGCCCATTCAAACTAGATTTCAAGTATTCATGGACAGCTTCAAACTACTAGGATTTCGCCATTTACAACAAAGGAAAAACGTGATTCAAACTATTCAGATTGATGAAACAATTAAACCTTTCAATTTAAAGCTCAGATTATTTCTACTTACCTTTTGATGATCTATTGGATACTATTAAGATGAAAGAAAACATATTTTGAGAATGTTAAATCAATGATCCAATGATTTAGGGTCTCATGCAAGTTTAACCGTCGGTACACCTGAGAATTCAAAGACTCGGAGTGACTTCCTATTTCAATTGCCTTCTGACTTTAATAATCAAATTAACAGGAACAAAATTAAATTAGCTAAAATTGAAGGATAATTTCAACTCAAATTATTACAGTTCAAGAACTCTATACTGAACCTACAAACTAAGTTAGCTACAGCTAATTTCAATTCACACGCATCACTCTAACCATTTATCAAACACGAGGTCCTTAAGCTAACTGACAGTTAGTTGCAACATATATTTCAGATTAACCTAGGGCAATCCCAATTAAAGGTCCACGTTATTACAAACTAGTCTATTACTCGAATCAATACCGTCCTAATAAGCTAGCAACGAACAACAATTTAAACAACTTAAACTATATCAGATTGCATCCAAAGTGTAGAGATCTGGTAGCAATTTTCATTTCAACTTCAACTTGGAGTTACATGGAAGCAAATCAAAGGAAGTGCATCTAGAATTGAAAGTAGAAGAAGAGAGGAAGGTCAGCACAACAATGGATAACACAGCAACAACAGCGACAGTAACAGAGCAGTAGCACCAAACAGCTCAGACAGATTGACCACGATTCAAACCAGAAAACCCACAGGTAAAGAGTTTGACCCGCAGCTATACCAACAACAATTCGAAACCCAAAGTAGATACCCCAGCAAATACTAAAACAAACCAGATGAACTCAAAGATACACCGAGGTTACTTGAGACCAGTCTTGGTGTATTTGAATCAAGAAAAATGAAATTAATGAAGCAAAAGAGGCTTCAGTGAAACAGTGGGATTTTCAGCTCTCAAGTTTTTTTTTTTAAATCCTAATTCTTAGAGTTCAAAAGGATCCCCTAAAACTGATCTGAATGCCTCCCTTTATACCCCAAAAACTGATCTGCCAGCTCCTTCCAACCCTTATTAAAACCATTCTTTACCCATGATATTCCATGAACCCCACTAGAGTATGTTTTATTCATTATTAATCTCATTGTTATGGGCTCATTATAATATTCAATACTTCCCATACTATTCCAATTCACATTCCACTATCATTATTAAAGAACTATTAGTTTAATGCTAAATTAGATACCCTCTGGCAGACCACTAATTTCAAACCCATTTTTCATTTTTCAATTCCCAAATTACCCCTGGGATCCCACTGTTCTTACTGTCCTATCCCTACCCCCCTGAAAGACCCTGTGATTTCTACGTTAACCAGCTATAACCAATCCTTAATATCAATCACAGAATTAAATTTATCACAACCATCACTGAAACAGTGGAAACAACTGACTATCCAGATGAACTGAAATCATTAGAAATATTAAAACTACATTCAGTACCAATTTTGACTTTCATTCAGAGTGGTCAAAATAGTATCCAAATTCGAATTAATACCAAACATGTATCAGTCTTATGCAAAAAAATGCAGGATTATTAACAGTGCCAAAGGCCTAAGGATAAAAAATATAACATATTAGACATCGAACCATTTGACGAACTACGAATAAAACTGGACTAAATGACGATAACTAATTAATCGATTGCATAATTGACACACATGAACAACCAACAATCAGAATTAAACAGACAGACCAATGATTTCAGTGGCGTTTTGACAAAAACATGGGCTAAAAGGAAGCTAATTAATCGACGAAACTTAATCGAATCGATCACATGGCCTATTATATACTACACACAAACAGAAACAATTTTGACCAAATAAAAGGTCTATTGGAGTAGAAGAACAGTAATGAATGGAAATTGAACTACCACTAACTAACTTAAAACTACAACCAAATAGAAACAAAAAGGAAAGGAAAAATACCTTAGAAAAATCGGAAACCAGACAGACTTGGCTCGAACGGGCGTGGATTTTTTGAGGTCGAACGGACCTTAATCGAGTGTTCTCAACTGAGAAAACTTCAACTAAGGTCCACTGGACACCCAAATTCACTTAATTTGGACAGATTTCCACCTTTGATTTTTTAGGATTCTTGAGGGTTCGATTTGAGGTTCGAACAGTTTTGGTTTGATTCGAACCAAACCAACGGTGTTTTGGTAACGAGGGAGGTCAAGGAGATGTCTGGTATGAGTTTAAGGCCGGTTGGGGTAGTTTCAAGTTTTGCTCGAATCTTCGATCGGAGATTCGAGAAGCTACGGGCTGATTCGAGCTAAACGGGTAAGGGATTTGGATTGGGTGGTCTGATGGCTTTAGGGTGTTAATTTGGTGGTCGTTGGACCTCCAGCCGCTGGGTTTAAGGCGGAGGTAAGCAGGGGCGGCGCTAGGGTTTGGTGCTGGTTCGTCTCTGAACTTCAGAGAGAGACGATGGGCGTAGGGGGTTTGGTTTGGGGGGCGTAGGGTGTGTTTGGTTGCTTATATACGAACGGGTGGAATGAATCCAGGCCGTTCGATCTGATGAGATCAATGGCTTGGATCCATTCATTAATGGAAACGACGTCGCTTCGTTTACCCCGGGACTGGATCGGTCTTTGGACGTGAATGGGTCGGGGCATGGGAGCGATTTGCGGCCGTCATATCAAATGAAATGAACGGCCTAGATCAACAGGCTTGAAACGATGTCGTTTCGTCGAAGCTGGGTGTGGACTGGACCGTTCGACCTTAGGAGATAGACGGTTCAGATTCTCCATGCCTAGATGACGTCGTTTTGGGCTTGTTCTCAGACGAACTGGACTGGGGCGAGGAATGGGCTGTTTTAGGCCATATCCGAGTTTTCTCTTTATTTTTCAATTGCTTCTTTTCCTTTTTCCTTTTATTTCCTAATTTTAAAACCAAAATCCTAAATTAAATTATAAAACCAAAATTATCTTAAAAAAATACTTAATTAACTCTAAATAATAATTATCACACATCATTAAGTACAATTTAAATAGAATCGCACAACTAGACCTTAAATGCTAAGAAAGCAAAGTACATATTTTTTGTGATTTTCATTCATCGCCAAACAAACTTAATTACTCCTAAATGTAGAGCTTAATCCTAGATGCAAATGTGACATATTTTATATTTAATATCAATTTAAACAAATAAACATGTACGGACAAATGCGAACAATAAGAGAAAAATAACACAAAATTCTCAAAAATCACACACAACTCAAAACTATTTTATTTTGAATTTTTGGGAGTAATTCTCATATAGGGCAAAAATCACGTGCTTACAGCTGCCCCTCTTTGTCCGAAAACATGAAGAGTTTTCGTGCAAAGATAAAGTGAGCGAGAGGATTTTTGCCCTTTTGAGTACTCCGTGTGAAGCATTTTTGAAAAGATTTGACCGAACATTTGCTTCAAAAGGTCTCCTACATATCCCTGGCTAAAAGGGAATCAGGTCAATGCAGTTCGGGAAGTTTTGGTAGCTGGGACTACCATGAAGCTGCGATCTTGCTGTTACTATCATTGTTGTTGCTGCCAATGCTTACTGACCTCCTTATTATACCAGGCTAAAACGAAAAATAAGAAGCTAGACTAAACTAGTCTATGAATTACAAAAGCTTATCTAAATTTTCAGGCTCGTTCTTGTCGCCTTGTTTTCCTATTGGCTTGCTTCCTCTGATGTTTCTTTATTTCTGTCTTGACATTGTCGGCCTTTCTTGACTGCCGAACTTGAACTTATCCTGGGGATCTTGCTGTAATCCTCCGCTTTACTGACTTCAACTTGAAATGTATTCCTCTGTTATACTGGCGGGCTCCCGAATGCAGCAACTCAGAAATCAACACCCCCGTTCTACGGGCGGGCTCCCGAAAGCAGCAACTTAAAAATCAACACCTCCGTTCTACGGGCGGGCTCCCGACTGCAGCAACTTAAAAATTAACACCTCCGTTCTACGGGCGGGCTCCCGAAAGCAGCAACTTAAAAATCAACACCTCCGTTCTACGGGCGGGCTCCCGACTTAAACAACTTAAAAAGTAACACCTCTGTTCTACGGGCGAGCTCCCGAATGCAGCAAATTGAAAATCAATACCTCCGTTCTACTGGCGGGCTCCCGACTTCAGCAACTTAAAAATTAACACCTCCGTTCTACGGGCGGGCTCCCGACTTCAGCAAATTGAAAATCAACACCTCCGTTCTACGGGTGGGCTTCCGACTTCAACAACTTAAAAAGTAAGACCTCCGTTCTACGGGCGGGCTCCCGACTTCAGCAAATTGAAAATCAACACCTCCGTTCTACGGGCGGGCTCCCGACTTCAGCAAATTGAAAATCAACACCTCCGTTCGACGGGTGGGCTTCCGACTTCAACAACTTAAAAAGTAAGACCTCCGTTCTACGGGCGGGCTCCCGACTTCAGCAAATTGAAAATCAACACCTCCGTTCTACGGGCGGGCTCCCGACTTCAACCTTCAAACTTGAAAAGTAACACCTCCACTCTACGGGCGGGCTCCCGAATGCAGCAATCTTAAAAGTAACACCTCCGTTCTACGGGCGGGCTCCCGAATGCAGCAACTTAAAAATCAACACCTCCGTTCTATGGGCGGGCTCCCGACTTCAACCTTCAAACTTGAAAAGTAACACCTCCACTCTACGGGCGGGCTCCCGAATGCAGCAATCTTAAAAGTAACACCTCCGTTCTACGGGCGGGCTCCCGAATGCAGCAACTTAAAAATCAACACCTTCGTTCTACAGGCGGGCTCCCGAATGCAACACTTTAAAAGTAACACCTCCGTTCTATGGGCGGGCTCCCGACTTCATCCTTCGAACTTGAAAAGTAACACCTCCGTTCTACGGGCGGGCTCCCGAATGCAACAATTTAAAAGTAACGCCTCCGTTCTACGGGCGGGCTCCCGAATGAAACAATCTTAAAAGTAACACCTCCGTTCTATGGGCGGGCTCCCGAATGCAGCAACTTAAAAATCAACACCTCCGTTCGACGGGCGGGCTCCCGACTTCAACCTTCAAACTTGAAAAGTAACACCTCCGTTCTACGGGCGGGCTCCCGAATGCAACAATTTAAAAGTAACACCTCCGTTATACGGGCGGGCTCCCGAATGCAACAATTTAAAAGTAACACCTTCATTCTACGGGCGGGCTCCCAAATGCAGCAATCTTAAAAGTAACACCTCTGTTCTACGGGCGGGCTCCCGAATGCAGCAACTTAAAAATCAACACCTCCGTTCTACGGGCGGGCTCTCGAATGCAACACTTTAAAAGTAACACCTCCGTTCTACGGGCGGGCTCCCGAATGCAACAATTTAAAAGTACCACCTCCGTTCCACGGGCGGGCTCCCGAATGCAGCAATCTTAAAAGTAACACCTCCATTCTACTGGCGGGCTCCCGAATGCAGCAACTTAAAAATCAACACCTCCGTTCTACGGGCAGGCTCCTGACTTCAACCTTCAAACTTGAAAAGTAACACCTCCATTCTACGGGCGGGCGCTCGAATGCAGCAATCTTAAAAGTAACACCTCCGTTCTACGGGCGGGCTCCCGAATGCAACAATCTTAAAAGTAACACCTCCGTTCTACGGGCGGTCTCCCGAATGCAGCAACTTAAAAATCAACACCTCCGTTCTACGAGCGGGCTCCCGACTTCAACCAATTGAAAAGTAACACCTCCGTTCTACGGGCGGGCTCCTGACTTCAACAACTTAGAAATATAACAACCTCCATTCTACAGGCGGGCTCCTAACTTTAATAACAACTGCTTCCCTCAAACTGGTGTTTCACTTCTCTGAAACTTGTTGGGGATGACATTGGCCTTTTGCTTATTCTGACCCCACGTTTCATCCTTTTGTTCTGTCTGCTGGGGACACAATTTCCTTCATTAACACTTGTTCTTTTCCTTCTTTCAGCACTGCTGGGGATAACCCTGGTTCAAAGACCACTTTCTTTAAGACTCAGATTATCTTGCTTCTCTAAAGGTCGCTTTCTCTAAAACTTGTATCGCCTTCTTCCGTAAACTGTTGGGGGTTCCATTTCTTTCAAAACTTGTGTTATCTTCCATCTTCCCCAAATGGGTATTTGATTTCAAGAAAATTTTCGCAATGAGAGAAAATTTTCTGCCCCAGTTTGATAATCTTCTTTGTGGCCACGTCTTTCCGCCATCAATAACATTTCCTTTCTCTGCCTCAAATCAAAGAAAACTTTGTCAGTTTAAAACGTGATGAGTGGTCATGCCACTCCTGCTGGGGATGGTTTTTCCCTTTCTCTTTTCCTTGCTCTGCGTTCCCAAAACTTGTTGGGGGAATGTTGTTATTTGCTGGGTATGATATCATTCCTGCTGCGGATGATTTTTTCCCATCTTCCTTCCCCGCTCTGTGTTGTCTGACCCTCTTGGTCGATGATCTACCAGGGATGCTCCTTCTTCCCGATGATCTTTATCCACACATTTCTCAACTGTGGTTTTTCTGTTTTTCTCCATGTTTTCCCTTATCTTTGGTCTGTCCTGCTTGCATTTTGCTTTGCACCATTTGGAAATTGGTAGTAAGCTCCGAAAAATCTTTCTCAAAAACAAACTGCTGGAGAAAAAGTCTTTAAACAAAGAAAACGTAATGACTTCAAAAAGATAGAAAAGATCTTTCTGAACAAATGCTGGGAAAGAGAAAAGAAAAGAAAAGAAAAAGGACTTATCTGAACGGTATAACCGATCCCAACGATCATGTCATGCATTCCGGATTAATCAACCCAGCCTATTTGTATCAATCAATCTTTCTAACGTCCTCATTTTGCTGGGGATAAACAGGTACCCAATCTTTGCTGAATGCGGATTTTTTCCGCCACTCCTATCTTGTCGCCTCATAGTGCCCTTTGAGGGGTTTTCACTAGCAAGACTCTCTCATTTCTTTCAGCTCCCGTCGCCTCGTGGTGCCCGTGAAGGTTTTCACCATGAGACTCTCTCATTTTATTTTTCTTTCTCCGCTGGGGATTGGAGTGTTACCAATAATATTCTCTCCACAGGGGACTCTTTTGGCTATCAATTCCTTCAGCTCATGACCCTCATTCAATCGGGGATCAGTGTGTTTCTCTCGGCTTTCATTTGCCTGGCTTAGCACCTCTCGGATACCGATCGAGAGGTCTTTTTGGACATCAAGAATTCGAAATAACTTTGATGGGTAAAATATTACAACTCTTGGAATCAAACTTTTTCCAAAACTTTAGAACATAACTTCTGCCCCGGTTTTCTTGATTGGGGGGATTTTGATTTTTATTACACTTTGATCGAGCCGTGAGACGCCTATGTATCCTCTTTGAGGAATCAGGTCGAACGTAGTTCACTGATTCCTTTGTATTTCTTGTGACTTTCCTTTTCGTTTTTGTTACTATTATTTTTCTTTTCTTTCTTTCTTTTATTCTTTTTTTTTTCATTTTTGTTAGTGATTCCAAGAGAGGGGTATGAAAGAATAAATAAGGCTCAAAGGGGAAGCAAAGGTTAAAGTGTTTAGATAAGAGAAGAATCGCCTCCGTCATTTCATTCTCCGATAAATGCCAAGTACAAGCAAACAAAGCAAACCAACCACAATTATAATAAAAGGTTCATACATAATATCTCTTGACTGCGTCAGAATTGATAGCCATATCGATGCATTTTTCTTCGATATCTGTCAGACATAGGAACACCAAATGCACATTTGGCTGGGTTGAGCTTAATATTGTACTTTCGATGTCTTTGGAAGAACTTCCTTAGGTCTCCTACATGATCTTCCCGGTGCTTGGATTTTATGATCACATCATCCACGTACACCTCAATCTCTTTGTGTATCATGTCATGAAACACAGTAGTCATTGCTCTCATGTACGTCGCCCCAGCATTCTTCAAACCAAATGGCATCACCCGGTAGCAGTAAGTTCCCCATGGCGTGATAAAAGTCGTGTTCTCTGCATCTTCCTCATCTATCAGAATCTGATGATACCCAGCATAGCAATCCACGAAAGACCCAATCTCTCGCTTTGCACAGTTGTCAATTAAGAGGTGGATATTGGGTAGTGGGAAGTTATCCTTTGGGCTTGCTTTGTTGAGATTGCGATAGTCCACGCATACTCTGATCTCCCCACCCTTCTTCGGCACCGGCACAACGTTAGCTAACCATTCTGGATATCTAGTGACCCGAATAACCTTTGCGTCTAATTGCTTGGTTATTTCTTCCTTAATCTTCACACTCATATCAGTTTTGAACTTCCTCAATTTCTGCTTGACAGGAGTGCATGTCGAGTCAGTGGGCAATTTGTGAACCGCTAGATCGGTGCTTAAGCCCGGCATGTCATCATACGACCATGCAAAAACGTCTTTGAACTCGACGAGTGTTTTGATTAGTTCCTCCCTGATGTCCGGCTCAATGTGAATGCTGATTTTGGTTTCCCTAACATTGTCTGCATCCCCCAAATTGACAGCTTCAGTGTCATTCAAATTGGGCTTGGGTTTCTCTTCGAACTGGCTTAATTCTCTGTTTATCTCTTCAAAGGCCTCATCCTCACCGTATTCCAATTCATCGTCATAATCGACCTCTCGTACGATTAGTTTGGAATCAGATTAATTTTTTAGACTAGGTTGAAGATCCGCTGTGCATGCCATGTCATTAGAACCAGTATAAAGAGAGCTGTTCAGAAAGAGAAAAGAAGAGAACAAGATTAAAACAAAATAAAAGGAGAAAGCTTTCATTTTATTAAAATGCGGGGTAACAGAGTTTCACACTTTTGCCGAATACCAAATAAAACAAAATTTGGATTACACCCTGGAATAATCCAGAAAGCAAGAAAGAAAAATCAGAGCCTACTACCAAGACTCCCTCCGGGTAGGAAGAGGAGTAGATGTCCAATTGTTCATATTGGCCCTAGGCCCCACAAACTGTATATCTGCCTTATTGGAACCTTCTCCAGCTTCTATCATGTTGACATCGGCAAACAACCTTTCAAAACTTTGATTCAAATCCCCATTTAACCCAATCAGCGGTCCGAGAACTTTCGGGACCGACAACCTTCTACTACCTGCTCTGACAAAGGATCTGGAGAGACGCGGAACCGTATTGGGAAGAACCCAGCCTCTCTTCTTCAACTTTCGAGCCCGTCTTATGTCTGCTGTTGTAGGCTTATATCCTAACCCAAAAGTGTCCAGATTCTTGGGCAAAGAAACTGGCCGGACAATATCCTGCAGATTGACCCCCAAACCTTTTCCTGGTACAAACCCGCTATTTAACATTTCCGAGGCTATCATGAAAGTGGCCGCTGTGATTCTAGGCAGTGGAAGGTTTTCGCCTTCCGAAATTCTGTCTACTGAGACTGCATCAAAAATCTGGTAAACCCAGGAACCTTTGTCATCGTCATCTTCTATGAATGGTACAATGGCATCACCCACGGTGCTTGTACCGTTATCCCCATTTACCACTATCTCTTTCCTGTCCCACTCAAATTTCACTATCTGATGCAATATGGAAGGCACTGCTTTGGCGGCATGAATCCAGGGTCGCCCCAATAGAAGATTGTATGATACTGCCACGTCCACCACTTGGAATTCCATGGTGAATTCCACTGGACCAATGGTCAATTCCAGTATGATATCCCCC
The DNA here is from genome assembly GCA_026770625.1 of Nicotiana glauca. Lineage (NCBI taxonomy): Eukaryota > Viridiplantae > Streptophyta > Magnoliopsida > Solanales > Solanaceae > Nicotiana > Nicotiana glauca. The sequence goes on from MU784600.1 coordinate 40,931, forward strand.
ACCGTGTCGATACCACCCCCATCAAAACCTCAGACGTAGACGTTGTTCCTGTGGATTCGGTCATGATCAACCTTCAACTTACTTAGAGTAGTCAAAGTACAGATGTTGGCGCTTGACCCATTATCAATCAATACTCGGGTGACCACCGAGTCCTCGCATTTCACGGTCAATTATAGGGCTTTGTTGTGTTCTGTACCCTCTGCCGGCAATTTATCATCCGGAAATGTCACCCGGTTTACCTCAAAGATTTTGTGCACTATCCTTTCCAAGTGATTTACAGAGATTTTATTCGAAACATGAGCCTCGTTCAGGATTTTCATCAGTGCCTGGCAATGGTCACTAGAATGGATCAACAAGGATAGCAACGAAATCTGTGCCGGAGTCTTTCTTAACTGGTCCACAATGGAGTAGTCTTGGGCCTTCATTTTCTTCAAAAATTCCTCCGCCTCTTCCTCCTTCACGGGTTTCTTTATCACCGTTGGGTTGGACCTTCTTAACTCTACGGGAGCAAAACACCTCCCCGAACGAGTTAACCCCTGGGCTTCACATATTTCTTCTACAACCTCTTTTCCTTTGTACATTACCACTGCATAACTGTAGCTCCATGGCATGACTTTCTCACTGATTATCAGCCTCTGCACTACTGGTCGGATAACAACCGGCCCGATGCATGTTGACTATCTTGGCACCCCTTGCACCGTTACTTTGATTGGTTCCGGATTCTTCGCAACAACAGACGGTCTCTTCCCCATCACCACCACCGGCTTGACGTCTATCTTTTCCAACTGTACCAAAGCTTCCCCATAGGTCGACTTTTCTTTTGGGCTGGCACGGATCATCATCACTGTCTGTGATGGTTTCTTTGGCTCCCCTTCTTCGTGTATCAACTCAATCATATAGGCCTCATGGTGAGTCGGTAGTGGATTCTGGTTGATATTGGGTGCCTCTAGTGTCTGAACCTTGATCTTGTTGGTGTCAATAAGATCTTGAACTGCACGTTTCAAATTCCAACACTTCTCAGTATCATGTCCAGGAGCTCCCGAACAATACTCACAGCTTACCGAGTGGTCCATATTTTGGGGAAGGGGATTTGGCAATCTGGCCTCAATAGGACTCAACAAACCCAACTGCCTTAATTTGTGGAACAAAGCAGTATAGTTTTCTCCCAACTTAGTGAAGGTTCTTGGTTTTTGCACCCTTTTATTTCTGAAAGCCTGATTCCCTCGGAAACATGTCCCTGGAGGGTTCCTATAGGCTCTTGGTGGTGGATAGGTGTTTTGTGGAGGTGGGTATGTATTTTGGGGAGCCGGCGCGTGCCATTGCGGGCGAGCCGGAGGTTGGGTGTATGCTTGGGCTTGATGGACGAAGAAGTGTGGTTCTTGTGGTGGGTAATAAGGTTGTGAAGGGTAATTTGGAGTGCGTGGGTAATCTGGGTGAGGGGGTCTATATTGATATCGGGGGGAGGGACCTCTCGATCCGGACCAATTACTCTCCTCAACTGTCGCAACATCTTCCTTTTTCTTCCTCCCGAGCGCACCTCCCATGCCGCTCTGAATGGCCTGAGTTGTTGCTTTCAGTGCTGCATAACTCAAAATTTTGTTAGACTTCAATCCTTCTTCAATCATGGCT
>MU784602.1:12100-51876 GCA_026770625.1 Nicotiana glauca
TGGGACACCATAAATCTCTCAAGTGGCGACTCTGAATCTTAATAATAAATCCCGTTTCGATTGTCCTTTAATTGGAAAAACTCCCTTCTACCACGCCCTTCGCGGGGTGCGGTAGCGCCAAAAGGAGGTGTGACAACCAGCAACATTGTTCTGACAACAAAGCTTCTGGTCGGGTTCAATCTAATGAATGTAGCGAACTGAGGAGAGATCTTATTGCACATGCATAATGAAGGAGCAACAAAGACCACTTTGTTCGAAGTGGTAGATGGCGCAATGGGATACAACATGATCCTCAGAAGGCAGTTGATTCATGAAATGAAGCATCAACCTATCATCACTTGTTGAAGTTCCAAATGCCTAAAGGGATCAAGTAAATCAGAGATGATCAACCTGCAGCAAGGTAAATGAACGCAGTAACCTTATCCAGCAGCAAGGTGGAAGGAACGAGTAAATAGCAACTACATGAACAAGTCTTCAATTCTAATTGAAAGTGATGGAGAAGAGGAGTCATCAGATTTCTACCAGGTGCCGAGATCTTTTTAGGTACCGGAGGAAGCGAATACCCCAAAGTCAACTTTAAAGGAACTGAAGCAAATTGCTTTGTTCACGGAGTTACCGAATAAAAAGGTTTACCTGGGAATGATATTAAATCCCGAACTCAGGCTTAAGATTATTTAGTTTTTAAAAGATAACTTTTATTATTTTGCATGGTCTCATTTGGATTTGAAAGGGATCCCACTAGATGTGGTTATCTATAAGTTAAGTTTGTACCCTAATTTTTTTGTCGGTGAAGCAAAAGAAACGGCCAATAGCCGTGGTCAGGAACATATTTGTTAAAGAGGAGGTAAACCGATTATCAAATATAGGTTCAATTTGCGGGGTAAATTATCCTGACTGTCTAGCTAACTAGTAATTATTCCTAAAAAGAATAATGTGTTAATTACAAAGATTTGAATAAGGCACGCCCTAAAGACTCTTTCCCATTGCCAAACATTGACCAAATAGTTGATGCTACAACCGGGCATAAGTTAATGAGCTTTCTTGATGTTTATTCCGGGTATAACCAAATTAGGATGAACTCGAAGGATCAAGAAAAAATCTTGTTCATCATAAATTTTGGCACTTATTTCTATAACGTGATACCTTTTGGGTTTAAGAATATTGGAGCCACTTATCAAAGGATCGTTAATAAAATGTTCGAACAACAAATTGGTAAATTATGGAAGTTTAGATTGATGATATGCTGGTTAAGTCTCTTAATGTAGGAATTCATTTAACTTATCAACAAGAGATATTCGACATCTTGAGAAAATACAACATGAATGTTAACCCGAAAAAATATGCTTTTGGACTTGGTTCTGGAAATTTTCTTAGTTTTTTGGTTTCCCAGAAAGGAATCGAAGTAAATCCCAAAAAAATAAAGGCCATCGAGGATATACTTGATTAATTGACAAGTGTAAAGGAAGTGCAAAGGTTGACCATTAGGTTGGCAGCCCTTAGTAGATTTATATCAAGGTCTTCGGAGAAATACCACCATTTCTTTTCACTTCCAAAAAGTAGAATGATTTTATGTGGACTCGGAATGTCAGCAAGCATTGAAAGACCTAAAAAGTACTTGTCTAGCCCATCATTAATGTCCAAACCGAAGGAAGGTGAGCAATTGCTAATTTAATTAGTAGTTTTCAAAGTTGCGGTAAGTGCAGTCTTGGTTCGGGAGGAAGAAGGTATGCAGTTTCCTATTTATTATGTTAGTAAAATGTTTGGGATTGGAGGAAAATTATCTACACCTGAAAAAGTTGGATCAAGCTCTCGTAGTTATCTCTAAAAAGCTTAGACCTTATTTCAGTGACACCCAATAGCTGTTGTGACAACTTTTCCTTTGAAGAACATCCTTTATAAACTTGAATTGTTAGGTCGGTTGGCTAAATGTGCATTAGAAATTAGTGAATTTGATATAGAATATAAAACTCAGACATCGATTAAGTCACAAGTTTTGGATAACTTCGTGGCTGACTTTAATCCAGGAATAATAAATTTATCTACTAAAGAAGCAGTTCTAGTGTCTGTATTTGTCTTGTTTATCCTTGTTTATGGACGAAGCCTCCAACGTAAAAGGGTCTGGTCATGGGATAGTATTGGTCACTCCTTTGGGAGAGACCCTAAGACAGGCTATTAGAACTATATTGTTGACTAACAATGAAGCTGAGTATAAGCCTTTGATAGTAGGACTAGAATTAGCCTGGGGACTGGGCTCCAAGGTAATTGAAATAAAGTTCAAGTCCCAACTGGTAGTGAATCAAATATGTGGCATCTTTGACACCAAAGAGGAGAGCATGGAACATTGCTTGGATAAAGCTTAAGTGTTACTTTCCCAGTTTCGGGAATGGTCGATAATTCATATCCCAAGGGAAGAGAAAGTGGAGGCACATATATTGCCAATTTAGGTTCATTCACGAAAATGAAAGGAGTCGACGCTGGTGCAATCTTTCAACTGTCGCGTTCGATTTTGGATGTGGAAAAATATTATAAAGTTAACTCAACCAACATAGTTTGGGATTGTAGAAATGAGTTATAGAGTATTTAAGGCATGGAAAATTACATGAACATCGTAAAGCGTCCTGGACACTACGAACGAAAGTTGCTCGTTATTGCCTTGTTGATGGTCAATTATACCGAAGGTCATTTCAAAGACCATTGGCTCGGTGTTTAGGGACATCAGAGGTTTATTAGGGGATGAGAGAAGTTCATCAAAGGGGTCATAAATCATTCCGGTGCGAACTCGTTGGTTCTCAAATTGACAAGGGCCGACTGCTATTAGCCCCGAATAGAAGGAGACGTAAGGAATTTGTACAAAAATATAATAAGTGTCATCAACATGCATAATTAGTCCATTAATCGGCAGAGATTTTGCATTCAGTGGTGTCATCGTAGTCATTCATGAAATGATGAATCGATATAGTTTGCCGCTTACCTTAAGGGCCCGAGTAGGTAGAATTTCTTTTGGTTTTACTGATTATGTTACAAAATGGGGTGAAACAGGTGCTTAATATGATTGGAGAGCGAGAAGTGATTGATTTCATATGGGATCATATCATTTGTCTATTTGGGACACCAAAAAAAATTTCTTCTGACAATGTGCCACAATATATAGGTTCTAAAGTCACAATGTTTTTGGAAGAATTGAAGATCAAAAGGATTACATCTTCCCCATATCATACAAGTGCTAACAGACAAGTAGATTCAACCAACAAAGTTATAATCCAAAATCTCAAAAAAAAAGTTAGAGGATGAAAAAGGTAATTGGTCAGAAGAGCTATCGGGAGTGTTATGGGTACCAAAAAATGGTGAAGTCAGACACGGTAGAAATACCATTTTCACTTGTGTACGGTGCAGAAGCCTAGATCCTTCTAGAGATTTCGCAACCAACCATAAGGTATTCTCGGGCAAATGAGGAGGCAAATAATGAAGCAATGCTGATTCAGTTGGATTCGCTTGAAAAACCATCGAAATCTAGCATATGTGAGGATGGTGGCACAAAATCAAAGGATGAAAAGATATTACAACTGCAAAGAAAATCTTCGATATTTCAAAGATGAAGATTTGCTTTTGAGGAAAGTAACTAAAAGTGCCTGAGAGGTTAATGCGAAAAGATAGGACCAACATGGGAATGACCTTATCGTGTTTCAGCTATAACCAATAAATGTTCATATCATTTGAAAAATCAAGATATAGCTAAATTTTCAAGCAATTGGAATGTGAACCACCTTAATAGATATTATTGTTGAAGATCTTTGTTGATATTGAAAGTATGTGCTGCACTTTTTTTCCCTTCGTCAAGTTTTTTTCCCAATTAAATTCTAGCAAGGTTTTTAATGAGGCAACAACGTAAAAAATACTATGAGGAAGGATCATCAATGATAGCAAGAACACCAGTGTTTGAATTCTCATACTTAATACTTGAACACTAGGGGAACTATTGTATATTAGAGCACTAAAAGTGTCATGAAGATTGGGATTTTTAGAGCTGGGAGCTATATCTTATCAGGAGTGGGGACTGCGTGATCTCCCGCATAAATAAGTTGTACGAGTTAGCTACATATATTGGAAACTTTATTTACTTAAGCAAATTAATTGATATAATATAAGGGTCTAGCAAACTCTATAGAGAACCAGGTTCTCTATCAGGTCCAACAGTACACACACAAATACAGCAGTAATTAAATGGCAAGAGGAATTTTACGTGGAAAATTTCCAGCTCAATGGGATTAAGAACCAAGACCTGCCATTGTAGGATTTCAACTTTACTACTGAGTAACGTTTAGATTACAACCTATGAAACCTAGGAATTAACCTCTTAATTCCTCACTAACTTGGAATACTCTGTTACAAGCCACTTTATAATAACTCTATTACAAATACTTTACAACATGATTAACTTTATCCAAGACTCAAACAAACTGGTTAAGGTTTACAAATGGGTTCCTATAGAATTCTTCTAAACAAGCTAGATAGGAATTACAATTAAAAAACTATTTCAAACTCAACTAAGGACATACAATAACTCTATGTGGGAATTGGTCCGTAGTTATTTTATTCTTTGTTCTTGAAGCACTTGAAACTTGCTTGCTGGATGGTCACATTGATAAGCTTGTCAAATGTTCAAGTAATTTGTTTTACCTCCCTTGCATGCATATATACATGTGTGACATCACTTACAATGATACAAGCAAGGTAGGTAAAAAGTCTTCCCTTGAAAGTTAACTACACCACTGTTCTGCACAATAGCGTGTGCAGGCAGTAACTTTCCAGCCAGAAAGTTGACTTCGTGCAGTATCCTTGGCAACTGGTAGGGACCTGGTCCCTTAGTTGTTCCTTCCACTTCTGAAGAGTTGAATCATATTCCCTGCTGAATCGCATCATGGGATGATGTGATCTTGAGGTCTTGTAAATGTCTAAGAGGTTCCTTATCCAGTCCTGGATAGTAAGTTTGTTGGATCATCAAACATAAAGTAAAGTACTTGTAACCTATCAATTTCCTCCTTTTTGATGATGGAAAACTTATAATTAAAAATCCTAGAAAGATCCATAAAGAACCAAATTGTGAACTAGAAAGACCTTAAGTTCCCCCTGAAGCTCTACATTCCCCTTTAATTAGTGCAATTAAGGATTAGAATCAGTTAAGCAATAAGGAAGTCTAGTTATAAGTTAACTCATGCCACATATTTGCACCCAGTCATGATTAAAAACAGAACATAAAAGCACACTACAAACAACAACAAGGGAAAACCTTGCATTAACAAAGTTTTGGATTTTACATCAGAAGCAGAATCAATGTTACTACCACATCCACACAGTAGAACAAATAAACAAAATCACCACAAGTTATCATCAGAAGAACTAATATAGAGAGACGTGACACTGAGGGGACATAATCTAAGAGGCATTGGGAAGAGAAGGCTTGGACGCAGAGGAAATTGTTTGGAGGACAAGATCCATATGAGCATTTGCTGACATTTGCTCATTGAGCAGTCTTTCTTCAGGTCCTCCACTTGTTCGCTCAGCTCAATGTTCTCCTTTGTCAGGCTAGAAACCTCTTCGGTCCTAAGAATGTCCGCAACAAGGTGCCTCTTACAACTGACTTATTTGAGTCTCAAGGATAACATTCCTTTCTTTCAATTGACTTATCTCAGTAGTAGCAATGTTTTGAGCATTTATCAACTGAGAAATAGTTAAAATGCTTGCAACCCCTCCAAATATTTCTACACACTCACATTCTTCAAGAGTGTTTTTTGAAAATTTTTGCTTCTAGTACCCAGTTTAACTGGTCCGAGAGGAACCTTGAAGTGTTCGAAGACCTTGGTAAGAAGGAACCCATATGGCAGCTCATGATTACCATCTTTAAAATCAGCCACTTTGTTCATGTGCTCAAACATGATCCCAGGTAGATTGATGCTAGTAAAGTCATCCAATTTTTCCATGAGGAACAGGTCTAGACGAGTGGTGATGGATCATCGCTCAACTCGAGGCAACAACACTTTATTTACCATTGCAAATAGCAATTGTCAAACATGAAGGAGGGCCTTCTTTTTAACCTATTCCCCTACTGAACCACTCTATCCTTCAAGATTGCGTTTCTGATATTCTAAGTACAAACTCCTTGAACACTAGATAACCCTTCAGTGGGCACACCATGAATAGATCCCAGCAAATCAATGTCTAATATCATATCAACTCCATTTACCAAGATGCAAATGTGACCATCCTCAACCTTGTACAAGTTGGTATAAAAGCTTTGAACTTCCTCCTCATGTACCCTAGAAGCATCACTTATGAACAAATGTGTCCATTGTTGGAAATCACAATTTTCAACCAGCTGTCTCATACCAGCCTTCTCCAAGACATCAGAGGTGAATGTACCGTGGCCAACTCGAAGGGGCTGAAGTTCGACGCAGAATCCTCTTTTCGACTCTGACTCTCCCACTCCAGTCGTTCTCTCTGGTCCTTTAGTAATACATTCCCGCCTTGTTGGTCAAGTTCACTTCGTTTCTCATCCAAAAAGTCACAAAAGGCTTCTTGGGGGGTGTAGGCGGCATTTTCGGCCAAGGCAGGGCGTACTCTTCCTCTATGAGCGAGACTCTATCCAGACGCCCTCATAATACCTTTTAACTTCTCAATCTTTCTTTCCAAGTACTCCATGGATCATCAACCTTGACATTCTTTGAGGAACCAGGTTTTTTAGCAGTACCAACCTTTCTCTTAGTAGTCATGCGGACACCTTTTTTTTTTTATCAGACTTCATAAATATTTTACCTGAGTTTTTCTCAATATTCTCAGTAGCAGCAGCATTAGCAAGCCAAGTCCGACATTTCAAAGACACGAAAAATCTCCTTTTTGGTTTAAGAAGACCATGCTTTTGTGAAAACTTCCTAGTCAACATATTAGGTTCCTCCTCTTCTTCTACATCCATACTCACAAAAGGAACTAATTATTCATTTACAACTTTGCCATTTTTCACTAATTGTCTCCTCCTTGATTTAGTCTGACTTTTCTTAAGAGAAGACTAAAGAGCCTCCTTCTTTTGCAACCTTGTTGTAGATCTCTTAGAAGTGGGCACTTCACCAACAACTACTCTTTGCCTAGGCAGACATGTGATTGGTAAGTCATCAAAATCTTATTCACTATCCTCTTTTTTATTGTTAGACATAGGACATGTCTTAGGAATGATTATATTTAGAGGCTCAACGTCTAAATAAGGAGAGGGAGCAGGGTCAGAACTGACCTGGGGTTCCTAAGTAGGACCCCGAGTTGTATCTTCTGAAGGCGGATCAAGTCCTTCAACAGGTTCCCCAGTAGTACCTTCTTGTGCTGAAGGATTATCGGGCGTACGCTCACTATCCTCTTTAACAAGCTCAGATTCTTCCCCTTGAGTCTTAAGACCATTCCCACTTCCTCCGACAAAAACCCCTTTATTTGCGATAGACAACATATTTTTGATTGCTTCCTTTTCTTGCAGATTCATGAGACGCTCAGGAGAAATATAGAGGTACATATGGACTGAGGTTTGGGAGAAGTATGTGTTGATTTATGACTTTATTTCCCTTAAACTTGTCTGATTATGACTTTTATTCTATAGGAGAACTTGATATTTTTTTAGTTTCTTCATTCTCAGCAATATTCGTGACATCCCTCTTTTCTGACGAGGTAAGAGAGGAGCTCTGGGCAACACCTCCTGCGAGTGTTGATGCTTGCTGAATCTTGAGAGAGAAGGAACTTGAATGGGTAGGAGAGGAGGTGGAGGGTGAGGGTGGCTCTGTTCTAGGGTTTTGGTTATCAGTAGTGTGAGGAGGAGAGACTGGTGCTGGTGTTTTGACTGGTGAGGACTCGATAGTACTTGAGATCGTTTGATCTTCAGCCATGGTGAGAAGAGGAGAATATTTGGTGACCTGAAGAGAGATGGTAATAGAGATAGATGTATTTATGACGACAAAGGGATTGGTTAGAAAAAGTGCAGCAGGTTTTAGGGAGATGGGTCAATATTATAATTGGTGATGCATTTGGGTTTAAAAGATGCAAAACTAAAAGTTGACATGCTGATGATGTGGCACTTGTTTTGATTGTTCAGAATTATGCATGAGAAACTACTAACATGTGTCAGGAGAACCAGGTTCCCTAACTGATCTCTTGTCTGTAAGCTTTGCCTTTTTTACCAGTGTGTAGAACTTGAAATTCTTATTTTCTTTGAAATCATCAAGTGTGTCTAGGTGTAACAATATAAAGATGCGTTAGACTTTACTAGAAAATACCTTTTAGCTAAGTTTACCTAAAACCTTTCTTTCATAGCCAATCATTGAGGGACCAGGTTCTCAATTGGGTTTTATCCACCCCAATGCTAGACGATTTTGCTCAAAGTGTTCTATGCTCGGGGCCTTGGTAAATATATATGAAATTTGGTCTTCAGTGCTGCAGAATTTCATGCATATAAGCCCTTTCTCAACATTATCTCTGAGTAAATGGTGACGTACATCAATGTTCTTTGTCCTTTTATGTTGACCTAGATTTTTTGCCATGTTGAGTGCACTAGTATTATCACATAAGAGAGGCACACAGTATGAGAATACTCTAAAATCTTCTACAAAAGTTGAGCACAGCAAGAGGCAACTTCTACATATTTAGCTTCAGCAGTTGAAAGTGCCATATAATTCCGCTTCTTTGTACCCCATGAGATTAACCAGGAACTGAGGAAGTGTGCTATCCCAGAAGTGCTTTTCCTGCCCACCAGATATCCAACATTCAGTGTCACTATACCCAATAAGATCAAAATTGTCTCTTAAAGGATAATAGAGGACCAGGTCATGTGTTCCTTTGATATATCTCAGTATTCTCTTGGTAGCCTTGAGATGAGATTCCTTTGGATTGGATTAAAACCTTGCAAAGAGACCCACGCTAAAAAAAAATTTGGTCTGCTTGCAGTGAGATACAATAGTGACCTTATGATCCTTCCATACATGGTCTAGTTTACAAGGAAACTGGTTTCATCCATGTCTAGATGGTTAGCTGTTGCAATGGGCGTGTCGATAAATTTTGAGGCTTACATATCAAAACTTTTCAGCAGCTCCTTAATGTACTTTTGCTGACTTATCAATGTTCCCTTCTTAGATTTCTTCACTAGGAAGAAATTCAGTTCTCCCAACATACTCATCTCAAATTCACTCCTCATCAGTTTAGCAAATTCTTCACAGAGGGAGTCAGCTGTAGCTTCAAAGATGATATCATCAACATACACCTGAACAATGAATAGGTTCCTCCCTCATTTCTTTAGGAAAGGAGTGTTTCAATCTTCCCTCTTGCAAAGCCATTTTCCAGAAGGAATTTTGACAATCTTTCATACCAAGCCCTAAGAGCTTGTTTTAACCCGCACAATGCTTTATATAGTTTAAACACATGATCAGGGTGTTTGTGACACTCAAAACCTAGAGGCTTCTTGACATAGACATCTTATTTTAGATATCCATTTAGAAATGCACTTTTGACATCCATTTGGAACAGAGTTAGCTCCATTTGAGATACAAAGGCAATTAGAATTCTAATGGCTTCTATTCGAGCTACATGGGCGAATGTTTCATCATAATCAATCACTTCTTCCTGATTATAGCCTTGAACCACAAGACTTACCTTATTTCTTGTTGTATTTCAAAGCTCATCAAGCTTGTTTCTGAATATCCACCTAGTTCCTACAATGGTTCGATCAGCAGGTCGAGGAACCAGGTGTCATACCTTGTTCCTTTCAAATTTACTTAGCTCCTCTTGTATGGTTGTGATCCAGTATACATCTTTTAGCACTTTTTTTTATATTTTTTGGCTCTATCTAGAAAAGAAAAGTTGAGAAGGCAAGTGAGTTCTTTGATTTTGATCTGGTTTGAACTCCTGAGTCAAGAGGAGTGATTATGTTATCAAGAGGATGTGAACTTTTCAACCTCCAATTTGGTTCCTGAGTCTAATTGGTAGAGGAACCAGACACATATGACTGGGATTCTTGAGCGCTTCTTACTTCACAGAGTGGGGTTCCTTGGATTTCATCAACAACTCTGTTTTCAACTTCAGTAGTTATAATCGGGGGACCAGGTTCCTCTCCAATTGATGGAGATGTATTTGCATCTTCTGCATTGGATTCCTTGAAATGGCTGATTATATCTGCCTTTCCATTTGCCATGTCAATTACTTCACCTGGCACATATAAGGGCTCTTCATCTTGATCAACATGTCTTTCCTTTTCATGGGACAAATGAGCTTCATAAAAGTTCATATGAATGCTTTCTTCTACACATTGAGTCCATTTGTTGTAAACCTTGTAAGCTTTACTTTGAGATGAGTATCTCAAGAATATTCCTTCATCACTTTTGGCGTAGAACTTACCAAGAGCTTCCTTTCCATTATTATAAACAAAGCATTTACACCCAAAAGTTCTTAGATGTGTCAACTTGGACTTCCTTCCATTCAGCAGTTCATATGGAGTTTTTTTTTCTAGAAGGGACCGGATCATGAAACTATTTACCAAGTAGCACGCAGTATTGACAGCTTCTGCCCAAAAATATTTTGTGATCCCACTGTCAATTAGCATTGTTCTTGCCATGTCTTTAAAAGTTCTATTCTTCCTCTCCATAGCACCATTTTGTTAAAGTATTCTTGGAATAGAAAAAATGTAAGTGATGCCATTTTCAGTGCAGAATTCATCGAACTTGGCATTGTCAAAGTCTGTCCTATGATCAGAACTGATGCCAACTACTTTATTACCCATATTCACTTGAATCGTTTTGACAAAGGCAATAAATACTTCAAAGGTTTCATCCTTGGTCCTAAGGAACACGGTCCAGGTGAATCTAGAATAGTCATCGACTATTACAAAGATGTACTTATTTCCTCCTCTGTTTGGCACCCTTATAGGTCAATATAGATCCATGTGAAGGAGATCGAGTGGACTTGCAGTGCTGACTTCCTTTTTGGGTTTGAACGAAGATCTGACTTTCTTCCCTTTTACACATGCATCACACACTTTGTAATTCTTGAAGCTTGATTTGTCCAGACCACGAACCAGGTCCTTCCTTAATAATTTGTTCAAAACATGAAGCTTGCGTGACCTAGCCTCATGTTCCATAGCTCAGTATCATCATCAACAACACTTAGGCAGAATAAATCGTCATTCTTCAATGACTCAAAATCAGCTACATAGATATTCTTGTATATTTTCCACTAGCACCACCTCACCCGCAACCAGGTTCATCACCGTGCAGTTTTTTTGACATAAACTCGACCTTGTTTCCTTTGTCACAGATTTGAGAAACGCTTAGTAAGTTGTACTTCAAACCATTCACATAGTACAAATTTTTGATTGAGTTAGAGAGAGACTTCCTAATCCTTCCAACTCCCATAATGTATCCTTCTTGCCATTCCTAAAGCATACACTCCCTTTCTGTAGGGCCTTTAGTGAAAGGAAATCATTTATACTTCTAGTCATATGCTTTGAGCAACCACTATCCATGTACTATTGTAGGCTGCTTCCTTTCACTGTTCCATACACAATAAGATTAGGCATTAGGTTTAGGAACCCAAGCCAATTTGGGTCCCTTTTAATGAGGAAAGGGGTGAATAAGGGATATTTTTGGTCCATGCAGGAATTATGCATTTTTTAAATGAGGGACCAGGTTCTCTACTAGTAGTTAATTTTGCAGCAAAGGCTTTGTTTTTATGTTGTGACTAACATATGGCCTTACGGGTTTTTTAAGGTGCCCATTGTTACCGTAGTGGGTGCAAATCCAGTTGTCTGGTACAGTAACGTACTTTCTATGAGGGTTGTAAGGGATCTTTTCCCTTTGAAACCCAATCCCCTGCCTTCCCCCATTGTTGGTGTACATGGAAGTGAAAGCATCAGAAGACCAGGTCCACTTGAGTGATTTTTCAAGATCACTCTTCACTCTAACTAGTTATTCCTCAAGTTGTTTGTTTTTCTCAAGCTCAGCACGCAGACTAAACTGCACTGACTTTAGTTCATTTTCATGCTTAATGTGTGCCTCGCTTGAAACTTCCTTTTCTTTTTGATAATTTTCAGCCCTACTTTCCATTGTAGGTTTCCCAATGGTTTCCTTCAAGTCCATTACTACCACTAGAAGGTCATCTCTTTATTGTTCTATATTTTCAATCTTTTTCTTTAGGACATTTCTTTTTTTTTCTTGAGGTTCTCAATTCACTCTCTTAGATCGAATGCAACTATTACTAGGTCATCTCTAGACTGTTCTGCTTCTCCTAGTTCAACTGTTAAGACATCTCTGTCATTTACAAGACTATGATAATCGTCAATTAGCACATTTGCCAAAAAACATGAGTTTCTTAGGAGAATAAGATTTCAGATTTCTTTGAACATCCAGAAGTTTACCTCATCATCATCGTCATCTTTATCATCAGACTAGGCCATCAAAGAAAAAATTGAATCATGCTCAGTTGATTCACTTTCTACTACCATCATAGAGATGTTACTTGGTTTATCATTTTCTCCAGATTTATTTGATGCATCTCCCCATGTTGCAAGAGCTTGTCTCACAACATTGTCAGTGGCATTTTTTTATTGAAGTGTCTGTCAGGAACCAGGTTCCTTTTGGTTGCTTTGTTAGAGTTGTTCTAGTACTGATCCTACTTTAGGAGAGGCCAATCTTGATTAAATATCATGCTTGCCACATTTATGATAGAGATCATAATTATTTGGCTTGCTAGAACTTTCCCTTTTTGGAATATCCCATTCCTGCGAACCATCTTCTGGAATCTTCTTATTAGGTATGACATATCACCATCTTCACCACTTGACTCGTTGTTTTCTATTTTGAGGACTAGGTTCTTCTCTTTCTTGGTCTCTCTTCTTTCACTATCTTTCTTCATTTTCATCTCATATGTTTTTAGATTGCCAACAAGCTCATCAATAGTTAGCTCCTGCAAGTCCTTTGCCTCTGTAATGGCATTCACTTTGCTTTCCCAAGAACTGGGTAGCACGCTTAGGATCTTTCTAACCTTCTTGATTCTTGGAATAGTTTCACCATGGGAGTGAAGCTCATTAACGATTAAGGTGAACCATGTATGCATTTCTTGGACAAATTCATTATCTTGCATCCTGAAGAGCTCATATTCAGTTGTGAACATGTCGATTTTGGATTGTTTGACCTGTGTTGTTCCTTCATGAGCTATTTGTAGGGCTTCCCAGATTTCTTGGCTAACTGACATCCTGATATCCTGTTGTGTTCATCCAGTATAATACCACATACCAGAATTATCTTAGCATTAAAGTTCTTCTATATGGCCTTTCTACATGCATCATTGAATTATCTCCTTGTCTTCGGTATGGATACTGGTGGGTCTCCAAGGTTTTTGGTAGGAACAAATTATCGATCACATATAACATCACATAGCTCAGAATCTTCAGCCATGATAAAGTCATGCAATATAGTTTAATACTATCCGTTGATCCTAGGTGGTCTGTAAGCAGACTGGCCTTCTTCGATGTTCAGAGGAGCAGCCATGAGGATCCTTTCTAGGAGTTAAACTAATAGAAAGAAAGCGCTCTATTACCAATTGATAGAATATAAGGGTCCACCAAACTCTATAGAGAACCAAGTTCTCTATCAGGTCTAAAAATACACACACACACACACACACATAATAGTAATTAAATGGCAAGAGGAATTTTACGTGGAAAATTTCCAGCTCAACAGGATTAAAAACCATGACCTATCCTTGTGGTATTTCAACTGTACTACTGAGCAACTTTTAGATTAGAACCTATGCAACCTAGTAATTAACCTCTTAAACCCTCATTAACTTGTAATACTCTATTACAAGCCACCTTGTAATAACTCTATTACAAAGGCTTTACAACCTAACAAACTCTAGCCAAGACTCAAGCACACTGGTTTAAGGTTTACAATGGGCTCCTATAGAATGCTTCTAAACAAGCTATATAGGAATTACAATTAAATAACTATTTCAAAGTTATAACTCAACTAAGGACATACAATAACTCTGTATGGGAACTGGTCCGTAGTTGTTTTGTTCTTTATTCTTGAATCACTTGAAACTTGCTTGTTGGATAGTCACATTAATAAGCTTGTCATTCAAGTAATTTGTTTTACATCCCTTGCATGCATATATACATGTATGACATCACTTACAATAATGCAACCAAGGTAGGTAAAAAGTCTTCCCTGGAATGTTGGCTGCAACACTATTCTGCATAGTAGCGTGTGCAGGCAGCAACTTTCCAACTGGAAAGTTTACTTCGTGCAGTCTCCTCAGGAACTGGTAGGGACCTGGCCCTCAGCTGTTCCTTCCACTTCTGACGATTTGAATTATATTTCCCATTGAATCCCATCCTGGGATCTTGTGATCTTGAGGTCTTGTATATCTAGTTCTGGATAGTAAATTTATTATATCATCCAAACATAAAGTAAAGTAATTGTAACCTATCATGAATGTTTATTTAAATGTGCTTTTGGAAATGAAATGAATAAAGTAAAGTCATTTTATTTTTATCTTATTTCTGGTTCAAATGATAAGTTAAATTCCTTTTCATTAGATTTAGTTAAATTTTAAATGCTTGTGCTAGAATGAACATGGGATGTTCTCTTTAAGAGCACCATAATCATGTGATCCCTCTCTTAAGAAAATCCTTATAGTCAAAAGGTAGATACTGAAAGTATGAATGCCCGGAATTAAAGTCATCGAACGTTAGAAATTTTCAAACTTTATTTAATATCAAAAAAATGTCCTGCTAGGAAATCAGGCAAAAGATGTTTTTATTGAAACTACCAAACTTAGTAGAAGTTTTGGCATACCAAAAAAAATACATCAATTGCTTTTGCAGCAGAGTTTGAAGGAAGAGAGGTTTCTTCTGCATCTTTTGCAGGTGAAGGAAGTTTTGTATCCTCTTCAACACCTTCATCTTTATTTTCTTATTCAGCCTTCTCTTCGTTTGATGAGTAGTCTAAATTTTTGCTCGATAATCTTGAAGCAATCGGTCAAGAAGGAATATTGTTGAAGTCCGTCCTCTCCAATTCGAGAGCTTCAACGATAATATTCACAATACTTTCTTTGTCTTCCTCCAAAGTTTTCCTCATCATAAGTTTTCTCGAAGAGGAAAGAATCTTCTTGATCTTGGAGATTATCTTGAAGCCTCCCAATTTTGGATTGTAGTTGTTCATTTTCAGCCCTTACGATGCCATATGTTCGGTTAAGGTCTGTATTTATCTTCGTGTGTTTGCGATTATGTTCCAAGAACGTTTTGAACCTTTCCTCGATTCTGGCTCTCTTCTCTTCGCCAGTGGTAACCTCCTCTATTTTGGAATGTAAACTTGCTTCTAGGTTGTTGATTTGTTCCCTGAAAGTAGACATACGTTCAGTTATAGCATCTTGCACTTCAATCTACTTGGCCTTTAACTCTTTAAGTTCTTCTTCTAATTGAACGGCCTCAAGGTTGTGCACTATTTTCTCTTGGTCTGATTGCTCCAGCCAATCTTCGAGCTTGCCTATTTGAGCAACTTTTTCTTTTTACACTGGGAGGCGCTCAACAAGTTGATCTCATTAGGTAGTAAGTTGACTCGTTCAACGGTAAGTACCTCTTCATCCAAGATCATCTTTTGTAAATCCTCGGAGGCAAGAAGTTTAGCCCATAAAGTTAATAATTAAAGTTACGAGTACAATGTCTAGCAATAAAAAAAGGAAAGGAAAGAATATCAAATTGATACATGAGCAGAAAGGTACATACTATTATTGATCAAACACTCAGCAGAAAGAGCATCCATTTTTCTACAATCTTTGCTCGAAGCCAGAGGGTTCAAGTAATTAGCAACCCCCACCAGTTTAGAGAGTGAGTGTCACTCATTGAAACTGTAAGAATGGCACTACATTTACTATTAGGGTTTTGGATGGGTGTCGGGAAAATGTTCTCTATATTCCCCTGATCGGGTGACTGGGAGGAGCGAATATCTTATGTTCATTTGGCTTAGGCCGTTGGGAGGTAGCATTTACTGGTATTGTGGTTGGAAATGGAATTGAAGGAGGAGGAACATCAGTGATTGAACTCCCCAGACCGAAAGCAATAATATGAGCCTGAAAACGAGACTCAGCGTTTTTAACTATTTCCATTTTCGTAAAGAGCGCTGAATTTCTTTCAATTGAGGATTCAATCGAGCTAGAATAGATCTTTTCTTCTTTGAAGAGAAACCCACAACCTATGTTTTTGCCACATCCGATGTCGATCTGCGGTAATCGTTTATCCATAAGTTTTTTCTTGTCAAGGACATTGTGGTAGGTCCAGTTAGAACTTCTTTTGTTGTAGGCATCTTCTGAGTCTTAATCATAGATGTACACTTCTTTTTTTGTTTTTATCCTTAGGCTGGGGACTCAGAAAAAATGACCTTCACCGGATGTGATAGTGGCTTCCCGAGTCCTCTTTTGGTGAAAGATT
This sequence comes from Nicotiana glauca, assembly GCA_026770625.1. Taxonomy (NCBI): domain Eukaryota; kingdom Viridiplantae; phylum Streptophyta; class Magnoliopsida; order Solanales; family Solanaceae; genus Nicotiana; species Nicotiana glauca. The sequence continues at coordinate 28,602 of MU784602.1, forward strand.
GCTTGATTTACTGACGAGCCATCACAGGGTCATGAGAAACCTCAACAACGAGGAAAATAGAGGACCCTGGATTTTGTATTGCAAAAAAAAGTCAACAAATTGGTTATAAATAATGTTGAAGATCGAAAGGAAAAAGGAGAACTTTTACTTACAATGAAACTTGGATTTCCAATTATGGGTGCAATTTCTTTCCACTTACGGGAATCTGATATGGGATCTTCCAAAATTTTCTGTACCCATTGGATTAAGTTCTTAACCAATGGTGATTCCCACCGGGTATCTAAAATAAGAAAAATAAAAGTTAGCAAATGAGAAGATTCTCTTTAACGCGATATGATAAAAAAATTCGTAAACTTACGAGCAAAGTTCCTGGATTCAGGGATAGAAAGGTTTGTTGCTGTGAGGACTATGGTAGCAATGACAATAAATTGTTCCATCCAACCACGATCATTGTCATCATCAACACTCATAACAAAGACATAGTGGTCGTGTTTGCTGAGTTTGATCACACCTCCACGAAAGTTCTTTAGGGAGTAGAGGTTGATCAAATGTGAGAGAGTTAGGGTTTCTTCTTCTTGGGAACACAATTTTCGAACAGAAGTCACCGTATACCATATTGATGGGCTTACCTGTGCCAAAAAAGATTTGGTAAATGTGACAAAACTCTAAAATAATAGGATCAATCTTAGGGTAAAATGTATATATAAACATACACGAACTCTGGTTTGTTGAAGGTGACCCTTTCCACTTCTTTGGATGCAGAGATTTTGATGCTTCTCCAATTGCAATATTCCTTTACCACAAGAATATTAATGGGGCGAATGGAAGAAGGATATCTGCGGATCGGCCTATTTCTGTCATTCTTAGGGCTGATAGCCTCCTTTTGAACTTGAGGGTACAACTTAGAGTGTAGTTGAGAAGGTATGATTTTGTTGATGGTAGGAGGCTCGACATCAAATTCCTTAGTTTTGTCCTTTTTAGAAGGGAAACCTTCGATGAAAAGACTAGAGGTTCTAGGAGCAGAAGACATGATGATAAAAAATTTGAGTAAGATGTTTTTACTAAGAAATGGGAGTTTTATAGTAGGGTTCTAAGGAAATTAGAAGAAGAAGAAGAAGTGTTTGTAAAAGTAAAAGGTAAAAGTGAGGAGTAGTGGAGAAGTTTATAGGCGGCAGAATTCATAGTCATGATTATCTTGAAAATTGGCAAAAATACTTGTCGAATCATGGGATAACACGCGTTCGGATCATTAAATGCAAAGAGACGTGTGTCCTTTCAAGTGTTAGAAACCATTCTGGAACTTTTTCGCCAAGAAAAAAGGTCTTATCTACTTTCCGTTAACATAAAGTTTTGTCACTGAAAAGTAGGGGACTATCTGTATGGGGTAAAATTAATAAACGACAAGTGGATGTTTGACGAGTTGACACTTAGAAGTAAAGCATGTAATATATGAGTCGGCACTGGTTATAAATATGTGACCAATGCTGAATAAGTTCCGAAGGTATTGAAACCGAAAGCGAAGATTTGAAAGGAAGACACTAGTTGGAAAAGACTGCATTTAATGAGCAACTATTACAAAAAAAAATCTCTATATTAATGCTTAACCGTTATCCAACCATCAAGAGAGGTTTTATTCGCATTAAAGAAGAACTTGATTTGGGTATCTTGTCTCCTTGAATGGCTATAAATAGGCGGATTCATATCTATGTTAGGACACGGAACTTTTTGTTTACACAAAGCCAAAATTTGCCCTTATTCTATAAAACTTCTTTCTCTCATTTTCGTTCTTCATATTGCTCTTATTATTGTTATCAAAAATGTTGAGCTGACAGTCAAGCTTATAATTTCTTCAAATTTATTTATTTAATTCATTTCTATTCTTAGCTGTTTTATATTCCTATCAAAATAATTCACGTGTCTATAAATTGCGTTACAAATTCAAGTGTAATGTTTTACGGGTAAACAATTTTGTGCATATAATTGTTGTATGGTAAATTTCAATACCTTAATGTTTCATGCTCATACACATTATTTTGTGATAATATTTAGCATGATTCATACTATGATGGAGCTAAGACTCGGCTACGACAGTGGGAGGCGACTCGGAGCATTTCCCCATTGCTATGAAGTTACACCAAGGATCTGCGCTCAACCCGTTCTTATTTTCCTTCGTTATGGATGCACTGACATGCCACATTCAAGGGGAGGTTCTATGGTGTATTTTATTCGCTGATGACATAGTTCTGATTTGTTAGTTTGTGTGAGTCCACTAAATAGTAGAGTACCTGGTCCTCTACACAATTCTGGTGAGAATGCTAATACAACAGTACGTAAATAAGGCAGGGGATTTTTATATTCAATTTCACTAACTTGTAAAACACCTATTACAAGCGACTTTGCAATGACTCTATTAAAAAGAATTTACTCAACTAACTCGTGGTACTCCTACCACAAGCCACTTTGTGACTTCCTAGTTACAAAGACTTTTTCTTACTTGTGATGCTCTCACCACAAGCCACTTTATAAATCTATAGTTACAAAGGCTTTTGCTTATGTCTAAACCTAGTCACAAGACAAACTCAAGGAGTTTATGAATTTACAAGAGGATTCCTAATCAAACGGTTCTAGCTAAGCAGTTTAGGAGATACAATAAGTACAATCACAAAGACACAACTAACTAGGACAACAACAAGCTAACTTTAGGAACTGGTCCATAGTTGTGTTCAACTTTGTTCTTCGAGCTCGTGAGAATTGATTTCTCTATTTTTGCAAAAGTCTTGAATGAGAAACTGAAACCTTCAAGTGATGGTTTTTGTATAAACTCATTGTTGGTACACCTAGATCACATCACTTGAAATGATGTGAGCACTTTAGTTGGTTAGAGAATGAGTGGGTGCTGGAAACAGTGCAGTGCAGCATAAACAGTGCAGGCAGTCACTTCATTTCCAGCTGTGTCCAATTGACTTTATACTGCTATGAAGAAACCATAAGAGTATCAGGTCCTTATTTGGTTCCTAGCTCCTGAAGTTGTAGCAGTTCACCTTTAGCTGGAATCCGTTAAGCTTGTTGTATAGTCCAAGTAGGTTAGGTTCCCTATCTGATTCTTAACAGTAAGTTTGTTAGATTATCAAAACATAATACAATAACATTTCAAACCTATCAATTTTCCCCTTTTTGATGATGAAAAACTTAACATTTATAGAGTGGATTTAGAGCAGTAAGAACTGGATAAGTAACAGGATTCCCCCCGACTCTATGTCCTTTCGTACATATTTGTTCCCCTGATTGCACACTATTATACTATTATTTTTCCCTCCTTTTGACATCATTAAAAAAACTCAAATAGACTAACATCACAAAGAAGTTCAGCTAAGCTAACTCATGCCACATATGTGCACACAAACATGATAGAGAATAGAATCACATAAGTAAAGTACTGATATAAAGAAAAAGTATTGATAGTAGAGTTGATATTAATAAAACTTGAATATTCCTTTGCTTTGAAAAGGCAAAAGGCAACATTGGAATTGTTAAAGCGGGAGCAGTAATGTTTCATCCCTACCACATAAAAAAATGGAAAACAAAAATATTTTCCAAAACACGAAAGAAACCGTAACAAACATTTCCATAAACTGGTCACTGAAGAGGTACTTAAGGGGCAGTAGGAGTAAAAGGCATGGAAGCTGCCGCAAGTATTTGGAGAACAAGGTCTATTTGGGCATTCCCCGACTTTTGCTCATTAAATTCTGCTTTCATATTCTCTACTTGCGCCCTGAGATTAGCATTCTCCTTGGTCAAACGAGCTACTTCATTATTTGACACCGGAAACCTTGGGCTTGATGACCTTCCAGGATAGCATTCCTGGCCTTCAACCGACGAATTTCCTCAGTTGCACTGTTGTGAGCATTAATAAGCTCTGAGATGGTTGATGTACTTCCTACCCCCTCATTCTTTTCTATGAACTAGCATTCTTCGAAAGTGGTCTATGAGAAAGTCTGCTTCTTAGTCCCCACCTTGCCTGTCCCTACTGGTACTTCAAAGAATTTGAACCCTCGAGTAAGCGGGAACCCATAGGGAAGGCCATGATTACCATTTTTGAAGATGGCAACCTTTTGTATGTGTTCAATCATAATAGTAGGCAGACTCACAGGAGTAAAACTATCTAGTTGCTCCATCAGGAACAGGTCATACTTAGAAGTCACTGACCTCCTCTCAGCTCAAGGCAAAAGAACTTTGTTAATACATTCGAACAACAGCTGCTAGACAGGGAGTAGCACTTTCTTATGGATATGGTCCCCCTTCTGCTTGGTATTGTCTTTTACCATGGAATTTTTGAAGTTAAACTAACATTCGTCCTTTACATTGGACACACCGACTGTAGGAACTTTGATAATCTCTCCAAGCAACTTTACATCGAACACAATGTCCACTCTATTGACCAAAGCATAAATGTGGTCAATCTCAACTGGAAAGAGGCTAGCAAAGAAGCTTTGTACCTCCTCCTCATATACCTTAAGTGCATATATTTGGAACAAATGCGCCGAGCTTTGAAACTTGACCATTTCCAGAATTTGGCACATACCATCTTTCTCAGAGATTGTTGGGTCAAATGTACGACCCAACATCACTTTTTGATGCCTCAGGCATTCAAAACCAAGGCTGACTTCACTTCTCATTCTTTTCACAAAACCATGTTCATCAAAAATTTTAGACTTGCGTTTTCCAAACTTCTCACCAATTAATTTTCCCTTTCCCTTGGATTTAACTAATACGTCCTCAACAGATATCGAGAACTCACTCACCACCTCCTTTAACGTAGACCTAGAGGTTGACCCCTTCTCTATTGAAACATGCTTTTTCTTTTTCGAAGACCTTGTAACCAATGAACCATGTTCATCTAGGGTTTCCTCTTCCACCTTTACTATAGGGATAGCCTCAACACTTACAGGTACACTGTCTTTCAGCAACTTTTTCCTTTTATTCTTACTACTTTTCTTTCTCTTCTGAAGGGCAGAATCGTAGGCCACCTTAGTGATGTTTAGCTTAAAGCATATATATTTCTATGTATATCGCCTCATATTTTACATTTTTTTGTGAATTTGGGATGATAAATGCTATGGTTTATATTAATTTGAAGTGTTTTTATGTGTAGGAATGATTCATGAGCAATTGGGGGCGAAACGCGCAAGATTAAAGCTAAAACGAACGAAATCAAGAAACTTGCAAATTTGGTGGTGCCAAAAAAATAGATAAAAATATTGGAGCACCGTGGAGGGCGCTTGGCGCTAGCCAGGGTGCCGGCGACGTACATTTTCTCCAATTTTGCCCAGGACAATGTTATTTTGGTCCTAGACCTACCCAACACATATAAAAGAAAGAATAAACTTATTTGTGAGTGGAGAGAAGCCACTTTGGAGGGAAAACACATACGGGATCATGAGGAAGTAGAGAATTCTCAGTTTTCTTCATCTTTTTCTAGTATCTTCAATTGATTCAACAATTATGCAATGGTTTGATTACATCATGAGTGGTTAAACATCCATTATTCTGGGGTTGTGATTTAGCCATGAATATTGTTGTTTGATATTAGCTTGACCTTGATCATAATTCACCAATATATGGTTGTTGCTTCAATTTTGTATTTAATTGCTTAATTGTCTGGCCAGCAGTTAGGTTCTATTTACTGTCTATGCTATGCTTGGGAAAGCCATGTTTAGATTAGAGAAGAATTGAAGATAGCATGATATTAACCCTTAGAGGGACCGGATTTGTAGTTAGGATAGGAATAGACCTAATCACCGTGCTTAATTAAATATTGTAATCTTAGTGCATTCTTAACAGATTTATGCCATAGGAATATAGGCGTTAATCTATTTTGAATACGCGAGTAGTATTCCGAGAGAAGGCTATGAGAGAAATTATCGATTAATTAGCAACCCTGAGTGAATTGTATGAGAGGGAGAGTTAATTAGAACATATTACGAATGGTGAATCAATCACAACCCTGGAATACTTGTCTCTACTGAATACACAATAATCAACTCATTACTTGATAATTAGTTATTATTTAGAATCGTAGTATAATATAATCATATTATTGGAATTTGATTTTAGCTGAATTGAATAACAATTTTAGTGATTTAGTGAGTAGTTTATACAAGTCTCTGTGGGTTCGACACTCAACTTTTCATTATATTACTTGTCGACCACGTACACTTGTTGTGCGTTTGGGAGCAACAAGTTTTTGGCGCAGTTGTCGGGGACTTGAATATAAACTACTTTCTAGTTTTTGCTTTAATTATTTATTTAATCTAGTATAACATTACTTGATTGTTGCTTTAATCTCAGGAACTTTGATTAAATGTGTAGGGTCAGAAGCTCAGACAGACTTAAAGGCTTAGACCCCAAACCTAAGAAAACATTTCAAAGGAGGTTGAGGGACGCATGGGATACAAATAATATTCAAGCCTTCATTCAATTTCCTGTAAACATGGCAGAGGAGCAACATATGGTTGTTCAGGAGGTAGCAGTGCCCAGTATTGCTAATGTTACCTCCAGCATAGTGAAGCCCTGAATCACTGGGCACTTTGAGCTGAAACAGAGCATGATCCAGCTACTTCATGCAAACCGGCAGTTTATGGGTGTTCCACACGATGATCCACAGCAGCATATTCTGAACTTCTTAGAAATTAGTGATACTTATATCACTAACGGGGTCACTCCAGATTATGTGAGCCTCACACTTTTTCCATTCTCTCTATTTGGAGAAGCTAAACAACGGCTAAAGGCAGAACCAACTAATTCCATTACATCATGGAATGATTTGGCAAGAAAATTTCTGGCAAGGTTCTTCCCTTCAGGAAAAACTGCAAAGATTAGAAGTGAGATAGTTGCCTTCAAACAAAAAGCAAGAGAATCTTTATACTCATGTTGGGCAAGGTTCCAGGGCCTACTCAGAGACTGTCCTCATCACAATCAGATGAATGAAGTGTTAGTTCACACTTTCATGGAAGGGCTCCATCCCCAAATGAAAATTGTAGTAGATGGTAAAGCTGGAGGTCAAGTATTGGAGAGAAGCTTTGATGAAATTTATGCATTATTGAAAAAATTCTCCAAAAGAAATCCGTATTGGAAAGGAGAGATGGTAGGAAAATGGTACAAAAATTAACAGGGGTTCTTGAATTAGATGTCATCTCAGCATTGTCAGCACAGGTCTCTAAGCTGACCAACCAAGTCAATCAGATGACCATGATCATTAACAAGCAACAAGCCCAGCCAGTTTAACAAGTTCAAATATGTTGTAAAGTATGCGGAGAAGGTCACATGAGCAATCTATGTCCAACAAATCCAGAGTCTGTATATTTTGTGGGTAATGCAAATCGAGGCCGAACAAATTAGTATGGGGAAACTTACAATCCCAATTGGAGGAATCACCCAAACTTCTCCCGGGATGGAAATCAAGGCAATCAGAATCAATACATGCCTCAAGCACCTTAACAACAATCCAGACCACCTCAGGCTGAACAACAAGCTAGCCTTGAGGAGATGATGAAGAAATTGATGGCCGACCATAAAGCTCTCAATCAGAAATTAATAGCAAATCAACAAACTTTCAATCATAAATTAATAGCAGACCAAAAAAATTCAATTAGAAAATAATGGTTGATTAGTAGGCTCAAGCCGCAGCACTGAGAAATTTGGAGCACCACGTGGGCCAACTTGCCAGAGCCCAAAATACTAGACTAGTAGGGGCTCCTCCTAGTGATACTGAGCCCATACCTAAAGCTCAAATAAATGCGGTTACCTTGATAAATGGAAGAGCATTAGAAGAAGTTCCAAAGAAAAAGAAGAATAAAGCTCATTTTGAAGGAGAATTAGATCCCAAGCCGGTTGAGGGGAATGAAAAAGATGATAAAGGACCCGAGCCAGTAAATGAGACTAGGCCACCACCCCCGTTTCCACAAAGACTTCAAAAGCAAAAAGATGATGCTAAGTATAAGAAATTCCTAGATATTTTGAGCCAAGTAAGTGTGAATTTGCCTTTGGTGGAAATTTTGTAGGAAGTGCCTAAGTATGCAAGGTATCTCAGAGATATTGTGGCAAACAAACAAAGACATGAAGATTTCGAAACAGTTGCACTTACTGAAGCGTGCAGTGGCAGAGTTCGAAGTAAACTTCCTCCTAAGTTGAAGGATCCTGGGAGTTTAACAATTCCTTTGTCTCTTGGAAAACAAGAAGTTGGTAGAGCCCTATGTGATTTAAGGGCTAGTATAAATTTGATGCCATTCTCCTTGTTCAACCAACTCGGATTGGGGGTGCTTAGACCTACTACAACCATTTTACAGTTAGCAGATAGGTCACTAGTCATGCCAGAAGGAATTATTAAGGATGTGTTAGTTCGAGTGGAGAAGTTTATTCTTCCAGCTAATTTTATTGTTCTTGATTATGAGGCAGATGAGGAAATGCCCATTATTTTGGGGCGACCATTATTAGCTACTGGTGGAGCAATTATTGATGTGAGGCAGGAAAGTTAAAAGTGAGAGTTGACGATGAGGAGATCACTTTTAGTGTGTACAAGGCACTTAAGCTCCCTAAGCATTATGAAGACTTATGCATGATTACTGTGGTCGAATTGAAGGGAATAGAGAAGAGTCAGTTTGTGAATTATAGTGATCCAGATGGGACAACTGATTTCGAGGAGGTGGTGTTTCCAACTGAGCATGTAAAGATCATTGAAAAGAGAGCCAACAATGAAAGAGGAGACCTTCTGAGAGTGTGCAAAAAGGCTAGACTTCATGGAAGAAAGAAGAAGAGAAAGCGCCCAGCCTGAGCAGAGTAGCAGAGTCGTGCCACGACTGTAAATAAGGTGCTTGTTGGAGGAAAACCTACCTATATATCTTTTATTTGTTGATTATTTTTTTAGTGTCAAGTTTTGTGTTGTTTTTATTATGCAAAGTAGGGAAAGTCTGAGTACCCAAGTTTGAAGCAGATGAACATGTTTGAGCTTAAGAGTGGGTTCGTCCCAACTCTAAAGATTGAGGATCATGTCCAAGCTAAGCCCAAGAGGGTTTTAAGGAGTATTCCTCACCCTTGTTTTAATATTTTTCTCTGTCATCATACATCAAGGACTATACATAATATAAGCGTGGGGTGGGAAAACTACTTTATAATGTGTAATTGTATAAAATTAATTTTTATTAGTTAAGAAACGAAAAAAAATAGGAAAAGTTCTGATTTTTCCCTACAATGGATCTGTTCGACAATTTTCATGAGGGATACAGCCCAATTAAAAATAAATACCAAAAAGATTTTTTTTATTCTTTAGGATAGTTAGGTAGTATCCATTGGTTTTTTCTTTGGACGCCGGTTCTTTTCCAAGGCTGTAGCTCGAACCGGGTACTTTTTTTAGGAGTAGTTAGGAAGAAACTGAGTCGCTCCAAGATACTCATTGACATGGTTGATGCTGGCACATTAGGCTATGACATACATTCTGTTTTCCCGTATATTTGGTCTGAATTGTGAAGCATAAGTATGGTAAATAGCCTATTTTGTGATGTCTTTTCTCAGTTGTTTGACTTGTATGCCACATAGTGTAATATTGCTTAATTTTATCAATTATGTGTGTTTTCTTGACTTGAGAGCTGAACAATCCATTGTGATTGAGTCATGTGCAATGTGTGTGAGGATTTATGATCTTCTGCGCTATCCTATGTAGTCTAAAACTTGCCCCGTGTGTTAATCGAAGCGAAATTGTAAGTTGTGCTAATCTAGGTGATGACATAGGCATTTTATTTCTTGATCATAGATGTTTTTGTCACATAAGAAAACAAAAATGTTCTATTTCTAGCCCCTTTGAGCCTATAAACCTTTTCTTTGGCAAACACATTACAAACCATACTCCTATTTTGTTCTTAATTTGAGATTGATTGAACCTTTACCTCCTAAGGTACTTAGTGGATAAAAGAAGTAAGGTGAGATATTAGGGAGTAGTTTTTGAATGGAACCATGGAAGGGCCCATTGGTTCGCTAAAAGTTGAAATCAAAAGTCACTAGCCGATGAACTTTAGTGTATGGAGTGTGTGAAGAAAAAAAAAGAAGAAAAGTAAAAGAAAAAAATTGATAGTAAAGTATGTAGAAAAAAAAATAACCACCTCCAATTCTTAATAATTTGTGCTGGTGGGAGTATAGAAGGGCTTAATGAAAGTAAGGGCTATGTGCTTTTGGTTTGTGGCAAGTGATTTGGTTGAGAAGAATATGTGCTTGAATTGTGAATGTAGCGTATTAAAGTGCTTAGGAGGGTTAGTCACTATTTTTAAATGTATCATACCCGTACCTTAGACTAAATTACAACCTTGAAGTCCTAATTGATCCTAGATTTGGCTAACTTAAATTAGTAGAGATATACACTACGGGCAAGCTTATGGTACGACCACAGGATGCATATAAAATCTTTATGAGAGTGAGCGAATTTTTGTCAATTGTGTGATGTCCTTATTCCATATTCAAAAGCATATTTGAATGTGTGGACTAATCTATATTCACTTTTTTATTTGTTGGTGAGGGCACATGATCTCATAAATGATTGGTAATGTTGTAAACTTTCTTGTTGGGTGAGTATATGAATTGAGGGTGCTTAGTGGTTGAAAGTCAGCTTTTAAGGTTGGGTGGTGACAAATAGGTTGTTGGAATTGATTGAATTGAAATATTATACTTGAGCATGCTTAAACGGGAAGAATGTAAAATTTTATGTGTTCATGCTTGTGTACCGGTATTGATCACTGTAAAGGGTATAGTGTGTAGTTAAATGTTAAGGTGCGCCTCTATAATTGAGACTTTGTACGTGTTGGATGGTAGTAGATTGTCCAATTGCTCGAGGACGAGTAAGAATCTAAGTGTGGGGTGTTAATGTTTATCTTAAAGCATATATATATATATATATATATATATATATATATATATATATATATATATATATATATATATATATATATATATATATATATATATATATATATATAGCCTCATATTTTACTTTTGTTTCGTGAATTTAGGATGTTAAATTCTATGATTTATATTAATTTGAAGTGTTTTTATGTGTAGGAATGATTCGGGGGCGATTGGGGGCAAAACGCGCAAGATTTGAGCAAACACGAACGAAACCGGGAAACTTGTGAATTTGGGCACCACATATGACGCCCAACCCTACATGTGGCTCCAAAAATAGTAGCTAAAAATATTGGAGCATCATGGAGGCCCCCTGGCGCTAGCCAGGGCGCTGGTGACGTGAATTTTCTTCAATTTTGCCCGGAACAAGGTTATTTCGGACCTAGACCTACCCAACACGTACAAAATCAGGACTAAACTTATTTGTGAGGGGAGAGACGCCACTTTTGAGGAAAAACACACACGGGATCATGAGGAAGCAGAGAATTCTCATCTTTCTTCATCTTTTTATAGTATTTTCAATTGATTCAACAATTATGCAATTGTTTGATTACATCATGAGTGGCCAAAACACCCATTGTTCTGGGTTGTGATTTAGTTATGAATATCGTTTTTTGATATTAGCTTGACCTTGATTATAATTCACCAATATATGATTGTTTGTTCAATTATGTGTTTAATTTCTTGATTGTCTGGCCAGCAGTTAGGTTCTATTTACTATTTATGCTATGCTTGAGAAAGCCGTATTTAGATTAGAGAAGAATTGAAGAGAGCATGATATTAACCCTTAGGGGGAGCGGATTTGTGGTTAGGATAGGAATATACCTAGTCACCGTTCTTAATTAAATATCGTAATCTTAGTGAATTCTTAACAGATTTATTCCATAGGAATATAGGCGTTAATCTATTTTGAATAGGCAAGTAGTACTCCGGGAGAAGGCTATGAGAGAAATTATCGATTAATTAGCAACCCTGAGTGAATTGTATGAGAGGGAGAGTTAATTAGAACACAATACGAATGGTGAATCGATCACAACCCCAGAATACTTGTCTCTACTGAATACAAAACAATCAACTCATTACTTGATAATTAGTTATCATTTAGAATCGTAGTATAATATAATCATATTGTAAGGCCCCGTGAAATCCCTACTTAAAAACCCTGATCCCGTGGTGCCAAGTTAGGATCATGTGTTAGAAATTAGTAAATATTCTTCGCGGCAAGCAAGCTTGCCACGGCGCTGACCTTTTTGGATTGAATAATGTATTAAAAAGTTAAGAATAAGTTTCCAGAAAAATGCAATATATGCGGTCCAGAATGCGGTCGCATAATCGAAATGCGGACCACATACCTGCCGCAGAGTGAGGTAGAATGTTGGTTAAAATTGAAGTCAGTAATGCAGTCGAAATGCAGTTGCATAATTGAAATATGGACCGCATAGTCGTTGCATATTTTCCTTTGACTTTTGCGAGGGTCAGTTCTGCAGTGCACTTAGGGACCGCAGAACATGAATGCGGACCACATTCTTACCGCAGACTGAGTCAGAATGTTTAGTTTTTAGGGAGCATTTTGCGGTCCATTATGCGGATCGCATGTTAACTCTGCGATCGCAAATGCGATCGCATATTTGACTCGGGGCTCCAATTTTCTAATGTTTAACCCGACTTCCATATCGATATATTCGACGTTATAGCTCATTTTGAGCATTCTTCTGAGCATTTCTAGAGAAAGGAAGTGGGTTCTTAGAGAGGGAAAGTCTCCCATCAAATTACTTCATAATATTGGGCTAAATCATTGAAAAAAATCAAGTGAAGGCTCCTGAATCTTCATCGTAAGAGGTAAGACTCCATCATCTCAGCTCATATTTGCATACTTAGCCATATGGGGTCATTAGGGAAGTAATTCATGGGTATGAGAATAATCTCTTGCATGCATACTACCATAGAGTATTTGAAAGTAGTAAAACAAAAAAAAAGAGGCAATTGGGGATACAAAATGATAGAAATTCCTCACAAAAAGGGGCCTAAGGTCATATTGCACCTTTAGTGTTTGATGATATGCTCGAACCAAGCTAGAACTTCAGTTTCATCTCTAATTCTCGATTAATTCGTAATTCTTGCTCAATAGATCGAAGCGCTAAGAGTTCCGGAAATTTGTAAAAGAGTAAGGAAAAGTTTATTGAGGTATGTATGGCTAAAACCCCCTTTTATTAGAAATCAAGCTCTGTTGGTGCTTACGAACGTGTGGTGAGGTCGTATTAGTGAATGTATCGATTGTGGCTGTGTGTTAATTGATTTGCAATTATCTACATGTTTACATGATGGGTGTGCCTCAATGTGTATAACATACCAATCATGATAATTAGATAATGATGAAAAGAACGGTTATGTATTGAAATATTTGGGCTATAAGCCGACATTGAAACAAAGAATTATTCATGCTAGCTATGTGCTCACTATTTGTGATTACAACTTGAATTATCTTTGATATATGTGTCTATGATCATAACTTATAAAACGAATATTGGAAAGGGAAAACGATGTGATGATGGTGGCCATGAGTGCCCAGGAATTGTTATGATATGTGTGGAAATAAAGATTTGAAGGTGTTGACAAATGAGAATCGAGTAATGCCTCCAATAAGGTGACCTAGCCGATCGGGTCATGATCGGACACCATGCCGCACACATGGTGGTAATATGGTGATATTGAATTCCGGATAAAAGAAATGAAATATTGATTGAGAATAATGCCTCCAATGAGGTGAGCTAGTCGGTCGGGTCGTGACTGGACTACGCTCGAGATGGCGGTGGTAATGAGAACAGTGGTGAACATGTGACAGAAATGCGCTATTCTATGTTATGGAAGTTGTATGAAAGATTATATGAATTGCTTCTTTGATTTGCCCATATTATTTGCTTGCATCTGTTTGATAGTTCTTTCTAGTAAAATGGTGTTTAGTTATACATATCAGTACAATTCAAATGCACTGACATCCCTTTTGTCGGGGGCGCTACATTCGTGTTATGATTGTAGGTGGATCTATAGCAGGCATTCCATTCCACCAGCAGTAGCACCTCCTCTGCTTTCCGTCATCTGTATTGGTGAGCCCCTTTCCCCTCGGGGCCCTGCGTGGCTTATGCCGCTGTTCTTCCCAGAGTCTTATTTTTTCTGTATTTGTATAAGGTATAGCCGGAGCCTTGTTGCCAGCATTTCTGTATTATTCTTCGATTATATTTAGAGGCTCCATAGACAGGTTGTGGGTAGCATCGGATATTGAAAATTAAAAATAGAAATATTGATATTTGGCAATGATTTATATAAGTTTATAACTTGTAATACCCTTAAAGTGGAGAAATGATGTTGCTCATGAAACTGAAATGGAAATCATTAATTATATGTTGATAGAATTTGATTAACGAAGTTCATCCCCTATTTAAATATCAGTTGGGTTGGGTAATATGCATGAAACCTACCAGGCTTTCTCAGTCGGGTTTACTCGGTTGAGCGCCGGTCGCGCTCCTCGAATTTTGGGGCGTGACACATACTATTGGACTTTGATTTTAGCTGGATTGAATAAAGTTTTTTAGTGATTTAGTGAGTAGTTTATACAAGTATCTGTGGGTTAGACACTCAACTTATCATTATATTAGTTGTCGACCAATTATACTTGCGTATGCATTTGGGAGCAACAAGTTCTTGAAGCCTGGTAGAGGGTCATTTGGTTTCAGACTCAGGCGTGGACACAACCCTCCGCTTAACTATGAGCGCATCAAGTGCCACATTATCTAGGTCCTCCTCGTCACTTGATCTCATTTCATGTACTTGTATTTCCAAGGGCACAACAGCGAATGCAGGAACAGAACTGTCCTGGAAATGAGAGCCCTGACCTATGTTCTCCAGCGAGTGATCAGGTTCCTCATGTGATGGCCCAGTAGTATCTGCCAGTGCATCCCTTTTAGCAGGTACAATGGCCCCTTCGTCCCTCACACCTTGTACCTCATTTTTATGAGAGATGATCTCATGAAGTACACCATCAACCGATACCACAAAGACGATTACAACATTTTTCTCTTCTTCAAATGGTACTACTGCCACTACGGAATCAGTATCAATGATAGCAGAACTCTCGGTGACCTCAAGGTTTTGACCATGTTTTGCACTTGGTCTTTGACTAGTGGGATCCTCAGAAAATGGAGGGAATAGAGCATCAATTTAGGGATTTCGGAAGAAGAGAGAGACGGTGAAATTGGGAGAGGTGTGACTTCAGTAGGAGGAGTAAGATTGGGTAAGGAAGGCTCAATAGGAGCGGAAGTCTCCATAAGTTTATCAGTAGTAGGTACGACTAAGCCAGGGAGGTCGGAGTTTGTGTCAGCCATTGAAAACGTATTATGAAAATGCTTTTAGGAAAGTCTGATGGAGGACTTATGGTTACGGAGAACAGAAAAAGAGTTTTTATTAGGCGAGGATAATTATGAAGAAAAAGGAATAGGCACTGGTTCTGAAATGGCGGTTGGGCGGGGATAAGTGCAATGTTTCAGAATGATTTGAAGCAAGGAGATGTGACAACAGGATCTAAAAAGTTGAATGACATGGCAGTTGTGTTTTGTACCTTTGTTTAAGATGTGTATTAAAGGATGCATAGAAATAGTGACCTTTTGGTACAAGAACCAGGTTCTTGACCTTTTATTTAAAAAATTATATCAATCCTCTTTGATCATTCATGCACTGCATCTACAGCTTCTATACTCATCATGCATGTTTACCTGTAACAACATTAAAGTGAATTAGCCATGGCAAGAAAACACTTTTAGCTAGTTATTTCTTGACGGTGATTTGCATAGCTAGATAAAGAGGAATAAGGTTCTTAATTGGGCTTTAAAAGCCCCAACTTCACTCTATTTCTTTCAAACTGTTCCCTACTTAGCGCCTAGGTGAAAATGTCTGCAATTTGATCTTCTGTGCTGCAGAACTTCATTATCAGCCCTTTATCCATATTGTCCCTCAGAAAGTGATGCCTCACATCAATATGGTTTGTCCTTTTGTGTTGAACTGGATTCTTGTCCATGTTGAGTGCACTGGTGTTGTCACATAGAAAGGGCACACTCTCAGTGAGTACCCCAAAGTCCTCCAATTGCTGCTTGATCCATAAAAGTTTAGCACAGCAGGATGCTGCAGCTACATATTCAGCTTCAGCTGTTGAAAGAGCCACTGCATTTTGCTTCCTTGTGCCCAAGAGATAAGACATGAACCTAAGAAGTGAGCCATTCCAGAAGTGATTTTACACTCCACAAGTTAACCTACATAACCAGCATCAACATACCTAATCAGATTAAAACTATCACGTGAGGGATAATACAACACTAGGTCATGTGTTCCTTTGAGATATCTCAGTATTCTTTTGGAATCCTTCACGTGAGATTCCTTGGGATTTGATTGAAACCTTGCCCACAGCACCACGCTAAAAACAATATCAGGTCTACTAGCAGTGAGATAGAGGAGAGACCCAATAATGCCTCTATACATGGTTTGATTCATAAGAGATCCAGTTTCATCCATGTCTAGTCATGTGGCAGTAGCAATGGGAGTGTCTATCACCTTTGATGCTTCCATGTCAAACCTCTTCAAGAGCTCTCTGATGTATTTTTGCTGACAAATGGACATACCCTTTGGGGACTGTTTTACTTGAAGACCCAAGAAGAAGTTCAGTTCCCCTATAATGCTCATTTCAAATTTACTTCCCATGAGTTTAGAAAACTCTTAACACAGAGAATCAGTTGCTGCTCCAAAAATAATATCATTAACATAGACCTAAAAAATGACCAGGTTCCTTCCTCGTTTATTTAAGAAAAGAGTGTTTTCAATTTTCCCCCTTTTAAAACCATTTTCCAAGAGGAAATTTGACAATCGTTCATACCAAGATCGACGAGTCTGCTTTAGCCCGTACAAAGATTTATCCAGTTTAAACACATATTCATAGTGCTCATGATATTCAAACCTTAGTGGTTGTTTCACATAGACTTCTTACTTAAGGAGTACATTCAAAAATGCACTCTTAGCATCCTTTTGGAACAAGGTGAATTCCATATGAGATGCAAAAGCGATTAGAATTATAATCGCTTCCATGCGAGCTGCAGGAGCAAACGTTTCATCATATTCAATCCCTTCCTCCTGATTGTAGCCTTGGACCATTAGCCTGGCCTTGTTCCTTGTGGTAATTCCATGTTCATCGAGCTTGTTTCTGAATATCCACCTAGTTCCTATAATGGTTCGATCTGGGGGTCATGGTACAAGGTGTCACACACTATATCTCTCAAACAGATGTAGCTCATCTTACATGGTTGTCATCCAATCTGCATCTTTCAAGGCTTCCTTGATACTTTTGGGTTCTATCTGGGAGAGAAAGGCTGAGAAGACAAGTGAATTTCTAGCTCTTGACCTGGTTTGTACTCCAGAATCTAGAAGATTAATAATGTTTTCTATTTGATGAGAGCTTTGGTGTCTCTAGTTGGATGCCTGAGGTTCATTCTGAGAGGAAGAGGGTATGTTTGGCTGATTTTCCTCTATCCTTCTCTTAGGTACTAGTGGAGTTCCCTGAACTTCTACAGCTTCAGTGGTTGTAATTGAAGTGCTTGGTTCTATTGAAGATGAGGCATCATTATTTTCATTTAGCTCCTTTACTTGAATCATCATATCTGCCTTTCCATTTTTCATGTTAATGACTTCACCAGGGACTAGCAAGGGTTCTCCATCTTTATCTTCCTCAGCACTCTTCTCACAGGATACATAAGACTTATAAAAAATAACATGGACGCTTTCCTCAAAACATTGAGTCCACTTGTTATATATCTTGTAAGCCTTGTTTTGAGAAGAGTAACCTATAAATATTCCTTCATCACTCTTCACATACCAAGTTGATCCTTTCAATTGTTGAGAACATAGCATTTGCACCCAAATGTTCTTAGGTGAGTCAGCTTGGGTTTCCTTCCATTCAACAATTCATACGGGGTTTTGTTCAGAAGTGATCTGATCATGCACCTATTCACCAAGTAGCAGGCAGTGTTGACAGCTTCAGCCCAGAAGCTCTTTGCAAATCCACTGTCGATCAGCATTGTTCTTGCCATTTCTTCTAGAGTTCTATTTTTCCTTTCTACTACTCCATTTTGCTGGGGAGTTCTGGGAGCTGAGAAGTTGTGAGTGATTCCATTTTCATTGCAGAATTCATCAAATTTGACATTGTAAAATTCTGTCCCATGATTTGATCTAATACATGCGACTCTAGACTCCATCTTCACCTAGATTTTCTTCACAAAGGCCACAAACACCTCAACAGTTTCATCTTTGGTTCTGAGAAACATAGTACATGTGAATCTGGAGTAGTCATCTACTATCACAAAAATATATCTTTTTCCTCTTCTGCTTTGCGCTCTCATAAGTCTATACAGATCAATATGCAGAAGCTCTAGTGGCTTTGAGGTGCTCACATCTCTTTTAGACTTAAAAGAGGACTTCACATGTTTTCCTCTAGCACAAGCATCACAAAATTTTTGCATCTTGAATTATGATATAGGCAGACCAAGGACCAGGTCATTCTGAATTAGTTTGTTCAGAAGAGAAAAACTTGCATGGCCCAATCTTTTGTGCCATAGTTCAACATCATTGTCAACAACTTTCAAACAACTCAGATCACCATTCTGTAAGGACTCAAAATCAGCAACATAGATGTTCTTGTATCTTTTGGCCAAAAGTACTATTTCACCGGTCACAAGATCAGTGACTGTACATATTTTGGACAAGAATTCCACCTTGTTTCCTTTATCACAAATTTGAGAGACACTCAAGAGACTATACTTAAGGCCATTGACATAACACACATTTTCAATAGAATGAGTAAGTGACTTCCCAACTTTTCCAACTCTAAGAATGTACCCCTTTTTTCCATTGCAGGGCTTTAAGTGAAAGAAAGTCCATGGTGTTCCTAGTCATGTTCTTTGAACATCTACTATCCATGAACCATTGTTGACCGTTTCCTTTCACTGTTCCCTGCATAAAAGATTTAAGAGTTAGTTTTAGGAACCCAAGCAAGTTTGGGTCCCTTGTAGCAGGCAAGAGGATGAATAAGAGTTCTCTTAGTCCATGCAGGTAAGGTGCATTTTTTCCTCTTTTGTAGTCACCTTTTCAGCAAACACTTTGTTTTTCTGAACAGATTGATTCCTGGCCTGGAGATCTTCTTTGAACTGCCCAGTGTTCCCACATTGGGTACAAGTCCAGTTATCAGAGAAAGTGACATACTTGCTATGGGAGTTGTAAGGAGTTTTCTCCCTTTGGAACCCTATTCCCTGCCTATTTTTACAGTCATTAATATGCATGGCAGTGGTAGCTTCTGAGGACCAGGTCCACTTTAGGGACTTTTTAAGATCATTGTTTACTCTTTCCAGATTAGTTTGGAGTTTCTCGTTTTTCTCAATTTCAGCACACATCCTAGTTCTCATAGCTTTCACCTCATTTTCATGTCTAATGTGTTCCTTACTGGCTATCTCCTTTAACTTTCCAGAATTTTCAGGTTTTGACTTAGTCCATGGTTTCACTATTGTTTCCCTTAGGTCCGTAATTTCTGGCAAAAGATCATCCTTTTCTTTTCTGAAGATTTCAATCTAGTTTGTTCAGATTCTCCTAATTCTAAGGTCAAGGAATCCCTAACCTCCACAAGACTATGAAAAGCATTAATTAATACACTAGCTAAGGACATGAGTTTTTTTGGAGAATAGGATTTCAGATTTCTCTGAACATCCCTGAAATTTACCTCTTTGTTGCCATCGTCTTTATCATCATCTGATTGAGCCATCAAAGAAAAATTTAAGTCATGTATAATATCCTTGCCTTCAACTGCTATCGTAGAACTATCACCAGTATCAGGTTTATCTTCAGACTCCCTAGAGGAATCACCCAATGCTGCAAGAGCCTGTCTCATTATATTATCAGTGAAACTTTTTCTCTTGAAGTACTTGAAGGGAACCGAGTTTGTCTTAGCTGTTTTTATGATAGTTCTTAGAGAATTCGTGTTTCAAGAGAGGACAGTCTTTCATGAAGTGTCCAGCCTTTCCACACTATAAGAAAGATCACAGTTTTTTGGTCTGTTAGAGCCGTCCCTTTTTAAAATTTCTCCATTTCTTCTAACCATCTTCTGAAATCTTTTGGTTAAGTAAGACATGTCACTGTCTTCCTCACTTGAATCATTGTCATCAGCTTTAAGTACTAGTTTCTTTTCATTCTTCGGTTCTCTTCTTTCACTTTCTATCTTTCTCTTCAACTCATAGGTCTTCAAGTTTCCGATTAGCTCTTCTATGGTCACCTCTTGTAAGTCCTTTGATTCAGTAATAGCATTCACTTTACTTTCCTAAGAGTTAGGCAGAAAGTTGAGGATTTTCCTCACTAGCTTGTTTCTGGGAATAGTTTCACCAAGTGAGTGTAACTCATTTATGATGGAAGTGAATCTTGTGTGCATATCTTGAATGGATTCATCGTCCCTCATTTTAAAAAGTTCATACTCAATAGTGAGAATATCAATCTTAAACTATTTTACTTATGTAGTTCCCTCATGGGCTATTTGCAAAGATTCCCACATCTCCTTAGCAGTGTCGCATGTGGAGATTCCATTGTACTTTTCAGGTCCTATTCCACATACTAGAATTTTCTTGGCGCAAAAATTCTTCTCCACAGCTTTCTTATCTACTTCAGTGTTCTCTTTGCTAGTTTTTGCCATTGAAAGTGGAAGTTCCTCTAGTACCTTGGTTGGAACATAAGGACCATCGCATATGATATCCCATAACTCACAATCCTCATCCATGATTAAATCGTGCATTCTTATTTTTCACCACCGATAGTATTTTCCATTGAACTTGGGTGGTCGATATGTAGATTGACCTTCTTCAAAATTTGGTGGAGTAGCCATGAGGATCCTTCCTAGGTGTTAGCCTGATATGAGGAACCTGCTCTGACACCAATTGTTAGTTTGTTTGAGTCCACCAAATAGTAGAGTACTTGGTCCTCTACACAATTCTGTTGAGAGTGCTAATAGAAAAGTATGTAAATAAAGCAAAGGATTTTTATGTGGAACAATCCCACACAAGGGGATAAAAAAATCACGACCTATACCTATAGGCTTTTAACTTCACTAACTCGTAAAACATATATTACAAGCCACTTTGCAATGACTCCATTACAAAGAATTTACTCAACTAACTTGTGGTGCTCCTACCACAAGCCAATTTGTGACTTCTTAGTTACAAAGACTTTTTCTAAATTTTGATGCTCTCACCACAAGACACTTTGTAACTCTACAGTTACAAAGGCTTTTGCTTATAACTAAACCTAGTCACAACATAAACTCAAGGAGTTTATGGATTTACAAGAGGATTCCTAATCAAACGCTTCTAGCTAAGTATTTTAGGAGATCCAATAAGTGCAATCACAAAGTTACAACTCAGCTAGGACAACAACAAGCTAACTTTAGGAACTGGTCCGTAGTTGCATTAAATTTTGTTCTTCAAACTCGTGAGAATTGATTTCTCTATTTTTACAAAAGGCTTGAATGAGAAACTAAAACCTTCAAGTGATGTTTTTATATAAACTCATTGTTGGTACACCTAGATCACATCACTTGAAATGATGTGAGCACTTTAGTTGGTCAGAGAATGAGTGGGCACTGGAAGTAGTATAGTGCAGCAGAAACAGAGCAGGCAGTGACTTCGTTTCCGACTGTGTCCATTGACTTTGTACTGCTATGAGGAAACCACAAGAGTATCAGGTCCATATTTGGGTTCCTAGCTCCTAAAGTTGTAGTAGTTCACCTTTAGCTGGAATTCGTTAAGCTTGCAGTATAGTCCAAGTAGGTCAGGTTCCCCATCTAGTTCTTAACAGTATGTTAGATCATCAAAACATAAGGCAAGAACATTTAAAACCTATCATGACTGATGATACGCGAGGCGACGATAATAAAAGGTTAGAGGTTTGGAGACAGGCTCTAGTGTCTAAGGGTTTCAAGTTGAGAAGGAATAAGACGGAATATATGGAGTGAAAGTTCGACGTGGAGCCAAGGGAAGCAGTCACGGAAATGAGGCTTGAATCACAGGTCATCCCCAAGAGAGGTAGTTTCAAGTACCTTGGGTCAGTTATCTTGGGTGATGGGGTGATAGAGAAGAATGTCACACACCATATGTGGGAGGGGTGGATGAAAATGGACATTAGCATTTGGAGTCTTGTATGACAAGAAAGTACCTTCATTACTCAAAGGTAAGTTTTATAGAGCGGTGGTTGGACCAACTATGTTGTATGAGGCTGAGTGTTGGCCAGTTAAGCACTCACATATCTAGGTGATGAAAGTAGCAGAGATAACAATGTTGATGTAGATGTGCGGGTACACTAGGATGGATAAGATTAGAAATAAAAATATTCAGGAGAATATGGGTGTGGCTCCTATGGATGATAAGATGTGGGAAGCGAGGCTTAAATAGTTTGGGCACGTATGGGGGATAAGCCCAAATTCCCCGATAAGGAGGTGTGAGCAGTTGGTTTAGGTATGTACAAGAAGAGGTAGAGAGAAACCCAAAAAATATTGGGGAGGGGTGATCAAACAGGACATGGCTTGGCTTCAGATTTCTGAGGATATGGCCCTTGATAGAAATGTGTGGAGGTCGAGCATTAGGGTTATTGGTTAGGAGGTAGATGAGCATTTTTCTACTTCGTACAGGTGTGAGTCTAGTCTGATAGGGTTTTGTTTTAGTCTACTAGTGATTAATGTTGTGTTCATATTATTCCCCCATTTTTCTTTGTGTCGGGCCTTATCTACCGGTTATTGTTATTGCTTTTTATCTATTCTCTAATTCTTATGTTGTTGTCATTATTTCTATTATTTTATGTTGATAGTATTGATATATTTTCTCTCTTTTTCTCTTCTTGAGTCAAGGGACTTCTGGAAACAGCCTCTCTACTCGCTAGGGATAAAGGTAAGGTCTGCGTACGCACTACCCTACCCAGACCCCACTTCTAATATTTTATTAGGTTATTGTTAGAATTCTTTTTACAAAATTAATAGTACAAGTACAAAGAAAATTAAGTCGATAATTCAAATTAATAACTCCAATTCCTTTCTCGCACTTTTTTTTCATTTCCTTATTCAAGAATTACTGTAACATTAATATTGCTTTGTAAAAATCCTTGCGGATCAATTTGTATTGGAATTTTAAGTATATGATATGCTTCAAATAGGGTGAATGATAAATGGAGGAAAATAAAAATTTTAAGTGAAATTTTAAGTCCCTCCCCCCCCCCC